>MVJL01000523.1:0-284388 GCA_002156465.1 Macrocentrus cingulum | reverse complement strand
AAAAAAAAATAATTCGAGTGGTGGAAAAAAGTTTATTCAAGGTCAGAAAAATTTTCCACCGAAAAACTTCCCGTTTTCGACGAAAAAATGGCCCGAAAATACCGACCCCCTATAGAGCTCTGTAACTAACTTTTTTGTTTATAACAATAGGGGGGCGGACGATGGCTCTATGGAAAGATAAAAAGTTACCGACATCCCTGAGGCGATGGCTCAACCCTGCCAAAAATGCCCTCAAAAATGCTCTAGCTCCAACCGTTCTCGAGATATTTGCAAATAAACAATTTTTGCAATGTTTATTCGGCTGCTGCTTCGTTGTTTATTGACGGATTTGGCTGAAACTCAGATGGTATTACCTGGTCAGGGTACCCAACGTTCATGCCGAGTTTCAAGGTCATCCGATGATTAGGGGCGAAGATACAGAAAAGGGGTTGAAAAAGTTATAAACAATTGAGATGAAGGACTTCTTTACCGGCCGATTCAGTCTCTTTTGAGTTTTTTTTCTTTCTAATATTTTCACAAGTCTCAATACTTTTTTTTCATAATTTTGAAAATTATTTTATAATTATTTTATAAATAATAAAAAAAAAATAATAATTCAAGTCAGCTGAATCAATCAGGTACTAAAGTTAAATTTTTTTTTAACCTTATTTTTTCGCTCCGTAAAGCGGGTCAAGTCGCGTTAATAAATCTAATTAATAAATATACGTCAAAAAAACAATAAAATAACGCTATAGATTAAACAACTTTTTATCTAACATAGTAAATAAGTGACGGCATCAAGTATGTGTGCATGAATATACACCCTATACGCCGAATAATAACACCGTTATTCTTGTTTATGACACACACTCCAAGGTGTGTATTCTATACATATATATACATCGGAATTTTAACGTGTTCTTACTTGTTCCTGCGACCAGCTACGTCATATTCTGTGCGTGTCTCTGCGTGTTGGCATTAGTCAACCGAATGTGTTGTGTGCCACCATAAGCCTTGACTGAAAATCATCAACTATTCGTATAACGCTGGAATATCATCATCAAATACAGATTTTGAGGTAATTTTTTGCTTTATTCTATATGACTACATATTTCTACCTAGCTTACAAAAGCATTTCAACGTGTATTTCAGATTTGAAAGCCACATTTACTAACAATGCCTAAAGGCACAGTATTGGAGAATTTATCGACGAAAAAATGGCGAGGGATTATCGGATTAATTATAGCAAGTCAAATTGCCTACTGTCTCATGCTCTATTTTTTTTCATCTGCCCTGTTCATTAACGAGGGCTGTAGAACTCAACCTAGTGTAGTATGCAAGCAAAACAATTCCGATTCATCTTTGACGGCCAATGATGTATATGATCCAAGTAGCGGAGATGCATGCGAACCTGTGGATCCAAGTGAATTCGGTAATAGCGACAACATCACACGGGTTCACATATATGAATGTGTCAAAGATTATTCGTACAACTACTATTGGCATCGTTATTTCGACTTCTCACAAAACTCATGGAGAGACAAAACTTTACAATTTGAAAATCTCAGAATCAACAGGACCAGGCGAGATGTGTCAGTGGAGCCTACAATTCCAGTGGAAATTCGTTTAAGCTCTGTACCAAGTGCATACTATGATGATGATGATGATGATAAATCCTCGTGGATATTTCGTGGAAAATATTCGCAGCAACAGATCAACGTTCATTTATACTGTCAACCTCTAATAATTTTTCCGCCCAAGGATATTTTATCATGTGATCCTGTCAAAATCATGAATTTGGGAGGACGCCGGTGGTCTGCTGACTATTACCGAATAGATGTCTACATTCCGGACTATGTAACAGGCGATTTGACGCTATTTTCAAATCGTGCGGATGAAATGACATCCGTAACGATGTTCTGGCAAGGAATAATATTTTTCCCAATTGTCCTGATACTCGTAATCTCTCTGTCGAAGAGATTATACCTCCTTTCTCGACCGCTCACACTCATTGAGAAGATGCTGCTTACTTTGGGAGCATCATTGCTGCTCTTTGACATTCCCATATTTGGAGAAAGTTTTTTTCCGGATTCTCCACGATTTGCATACAAATGGCACAAACATGATATCGCAAAAAATTTATTCTACGCGGTGCTATTTTTGTTCAGCATGATTTTCATTTGTGAGCATACAATTAAGGATTGTACTCGGAAATTTAGCCACTATCGGTGGACCTTTGTGCCGATTTTCATCATGAACCTCCTGTGGAATGCATTTACCTTTCGAGAACGATTTATGGAAAAAGGGTGTGCAGAAGGCAGGACCATATGGCAGTACAGTTATGAGTGCAGTGTAACTCACAAATGGTGGCCTATGTTGGTCGTGTTTTTCTTATCCCTCGTTTGTATCCTCGCTGCACAGAGCATTTTATTTGTGTGCCACCGAATGACTCGTACCTTCAAGTCTATCAATGAGCAACAAGTAGCACTACCGAAGAAAATGCGTGCTTCTGATAATTTACATCATGCTGCACTTAATCGATTCAAAATTATCATGTGGATGACTTTGATCTGTGTCACATTCACTGTAATCGACTTCATTTGTGGACGTGTAAGATTTTTTTTCTTTTTATGCATATTTGATACATTTTTTTGATTTTCATTCCATTTGCAGATGAGAAAAGGACGTTATATGTGGCATACTTTTGGCTTTGAATGGCCAATCACAAGTTTTCTCTATATCCACTTCATGTGGAATATTTACGTCCTGTCACTGCTGTATCTGTACAAACCGTCTGACGAGATTGCTGTAACACTCGGTAATTTTTTACATTTGCAATTTTATTTTTTAATGTATTTTTTTCATTAATAATTTGTTGTTGTTTTTTTTTCAGGTCCAAATTCGACAATGAAAGTGCGGAAGCCAAGGTTTTCCTGGGGGAAGAAAAATATTACTCATGTTTACAATATCATGGGCAATGAGCCTAAACATCCCTTGATACATTAAAGAGGAAAAAAATGTTTTGAATTTTTTTCGTACCTGGAAATATGCCTCTTAAGAAACTTATATTCTCTCCATAATTAATGAAAGAGGCTTTTCTACGATAATATTGACAATTTTTGATGATAATATTTGAATAACTGTTTTCCAAGATAAATATACCTCAGTAATTTTAATGAGATATTCTTAATCAATGTATTTAATTCATCTATGAATAATAATTCGTACTTTTTACGCATTAACCCCATTACTAAATTTATTTTTTAGTATAGAAAAAACTGAATTTCCTTGACTCAACAAACGCCATTAAAATCGTTATTTAAACGATAAATTCAAAATACCCATTGATTGGTAAAAGTAAAAAAAATTTCTAATTTTCTAATTTTTTTTCCGAATGAATACAGTTTAAAAAAAAACTTTAGAACAAGTTAATGTTTATTTTACGACACTGTGAACATGAATTAATAATAATAATAATAATAATAATAATTTTTCAAGGTACAGCTGCAAATAAATTGCAATTTGTTGAGAAATATTGCAATGAATTATAATAAAAATTTTCAGCTAGATAGAATTGATAGATTGATTAAATGACACTTATAACTTTCATTGCTGAGACAATACCCATGAATAAAATCTTCGGAGAAATATTATTACTATATGCACTAAATTTTTTTACGTATAGATAAAATTTTAACGCTTGAGAAAACTGCATCAATTATTATTATTTTTTTGCTTTGTTTGTTGTTGTTTTTTTTTTTTTTACCGGTTAAATTTATTCAGTCTAATTGTACGCACCGTATTATCAATAATTTATAGTCGGAGAACACAATTACATAATAATTACTCTAAATCATCTAAGATTAAGTTTGTTACATGAATGCGACAGAAATATATATACATATACATACATGATTGTTATTTATACGGCACACAAATAACCATTGTATTTGTATATATTTTTTTTTTTATGTTTTGGTCGATTTTGTCATCGTAATTTTAAATGATCTAATCATTTTCATTCTTGTTTTTTTTTGTTTTTTATAAAGTACTTCAAATAGAAAGAAATAATAAATAATAATAATTAGTTTCTTTTAAATTAATTTTTTTTTGATCGTCTAGACTGAGGCAGCGAAAATATTTTTTTTTTTTTTCAATTTGTGACAATTAGTTGGATAAATATATACATCAGAAATTTTGGCAATGTTTTTTTTTTCTTTTTTTTTTGTTGTTTGAATATTTCTTCACTTCCG
This sequence comes from Macrocentrus cingulum, assembly GCA_002156465.1. Classification (NCBI taxonomy): domain Eukaryota; kingdom Metazoa; phylum Arthropoda; class Insecta; order Hymenoptera; family Braconidae; genus Macrocentrus; species Macrocentrus cingulum. Next base: position 280,156 of record MVJL01000523.1, on the reverse strand, counting down.
AAATAAACTAGTGTAATATTTACAAAAAAGAAAGAACAAAGTTCACTCAATTATTCGTCCACTCGATAAATTTCACTTAGTATACATTGGAGTATACATTGAAATTGGCAGTGTGAAATGTACATAAATTAAACATTGTCCACAAGTTAATTATTTTATAATTATCAAATGTACAATGAAATCTTTACGTGTATTTATATAGCTCTTTACTGCATTCCACTGGCTGCACTTTAAATATATTTTTTTCCCCTTATCAATACATGACAAAAAAAAAATTTCTATAAAAAACATGTTAAGCATTAAAAAAAAAACAACATACTATTTTTAGAGAAACAGACTTTTAGAATTGTATAATGCAAGGCTCAGTTTTGAAAACTTTACATTGAACTTTACCTTAACTTTACATTAAATGTAAAAAAAAAAAAATAATAATAATTTACATTAACCACCAAAGTGAGATCATAAGTTTTTTTGCAATCACCTTTGTAGAAAAAAAAAAAAAAACTTCAAAACATAAATTAGTACTGGATAATCCATTTTTCAAAATAAATAATCGTGTGTCTCAAAGCAAAAGAGTATATAAATATAAAAAATTTTTTTTTGAAAATTAAAAATATCTTAAAAATTAATGACAATATAATTTTTTTTTCAAGAGACCTTTTTTGTAGACAATTTTATTATCTACAAAAAAGGTCATTAACAAAATTTTTCCTACTTGTATTCTCTAATGAGAAATTAGCAAATTAAATTCTACTATCTTTTCAACCATATACCCTTTTGATTTTAAACACGCGTAATATGTTTGTTCAAGCCTTGGTATATTCTAGTCGAATGAATCGAGATAAATGCACATATTGTGCCATAAGGAAGCATCTTTCTACGTACGTTCGCGGAATGAGAGCAACAAAAAAAAAAAAACAATAATAAAAAAGAAAACATTACTAAAGAAAGGAAAATCTGTTGATACGAAAGTAAATCATAAGCACAAGTCTCTCAAGCATAATTCAATCTAATCATTCATTGTTTCACGCGCTCGCTAAATATTTTTTTTTTCATATTTCACTTTGTTTATCTACCAATCTAATCCCGATAATTAATACATTGGTCCATTATGAATGTTACCATTATTATTGGCCAACACATACAACTACGCTCGTATATTACGACAAAAAAAAAGGAATCAATAATTATCTGACTTTTCTGTTCTCGCATTCATTAAAACTGCATTTAATTAATTCTACTATCCAATCTACGTTTGAAAATATAACAGCCATTCTTAATAATTTCATAGTCAATTGAATAGTTAACTACTAAATTTTGCAAAGTGTCAGGAGGAATCCATGTAAATTGTCATGATCAAACTCTATAGAAAAAAAAATTATTTCAGGTAAGTAATTATAAAATGAATTAAAAAAAAACGAACTATTTCAGGTGATTATCAAACGAATTAAAATGATGATATTAATATCTATAATGAAAAAATGTGCGGATGATTACTCGTTTCAAATATACACGCACACACCCATTCATCAGGTTACTTCTGACTTTTTTTTGACGCTTATTTTATTAATTATTTATAGACTTTCTCAAATGAACCTCGGTAAACCGGTACTGGAACGATGGTACATGTACTGAGGTGGTGGAAGGCCAGAGAAATGTCTTTGGCGCTGGTGTGTTAGCAGCGGATGGTGCGGACCGATTGTGCCCACAGATCCGGCTGCATGTTGCATATGCGACGTACCGTCGCCGAGATCTAGTTCAAGTTCCTGTTGTTCTACCAATTGCAGTGCACCAAAAGAAGCCGTGGCCATGGCCACATCAGGCATAATACCCGATAAATGTCCCTCATTACACTGATTACTCTCAGATTGCTGAAAACAAAAAGAAAAATTAAGATAAAAAAATGATTTTTACTTTTAGCAAGTTGGTACTCTGTTCAAGTCGACAATTACGTGAATTGTAAAAGTGCAATAGATAAATTACCTCGCCTGGAAGTCTATAATTCTCTCCCTCGGTGACTACAGCAGGAAGTTCGTGCCTTATTCCATACGATGAGTTTGGTCGCGGGAATGTCATGTTTCTGCCGTAACACATTGGAGCTGGAGCACCCGTATTCACATTTATATTTCCTGAATTAACTGTTTCCATGTCTGTCATGTTTTCGGCTTCATTAGAACCATAACAAGCCGCATTCTGTCATGATAAAAAATATATTATTGTTATCTTATGCTACCAATTAACAGAGTCCTTGCTTTCTTTAAGGGAAAATATTATTCATTATTGGCGACCATGAAATTATGAAAATTTTTACCATATGTTAAATTTTTTTGCACATTTAAAACCTTTTAAAAGTTTGCAGAAATTAAAAAGTTCATAAAAAATTTATAAATTCAATTAAAAAAAAAAAAACTTCTTTCCTTTCAAAATCATACGAAGCATAGTTTTTAACATCTAATTATAGAAAAAAATATTAATCTTTTACATTTATTAAATTAGAATTTATAATAGTGTGAAAGTAATAATTCTAATAGTTTTATAAAATTTATGACTTGAACAGATAAAAAAATATAATGATTGAACGCTTTAAAACACACGAATAAATTTTTTTTTTATCAACAAATAAAGTTTGACCTAGAACATATTTAAAACAACATAAAAGGAAAAACATATTTCAGTTATTTAAATGTCTTCCGGTAATTTATGAACGATAAGTAAAAAAATCGCAAGTAAAAAATACGGCAAACAGTGTTTTTTTTTTTGTATTATCAAAATGAACTCGATAAAAAGTCGGCTAGTCATGAAGTTTGCAACATTGCACACATGGCATCACTTGAAATAATTGACGTTTATTGCTGATCCAAGGCCTAAATGCACTTAATAATGACAAATTCTTTAAAACGTTCATAGAGTAGGAGTAAAACGTTTTTAACGTTATAAGAGGGAGGGAATGCAAGGGTCTAAAGTCAAACGTGGGACCGAGCATCGTTCAGTTGTTGCAATTTCTTTGCGCTAACCTGATACGATAGTCAGACGCAAAATAACCACGACACTCTGTGCCCTACTTAAAAACTTATATCGCGTCAAGTGTCTTAAAGCGGATACGCCAATTTTAGTAAGTTTACGCAAAAAAAAAAAAAATACTTTTGAAATCATCTATAAAAACATTATTAACTATAACCAATGAGAAGAAAAAAAAAAATTTTTTTTTGTCTCGTCATTTTGCCGGACTATTGTTTCTGAAATAGCCATTTGGAATTTGCTTAATAACATCAGATGGTCTATTTTTTTTTTATTCAACTTCCGCGATGTATAAGTTCTGCTTCAAAGCTATAATTGACCTTTGCAATTTTCTAATCCTAAATAGATAGGTTTAAATCGAGAGTCAGTCGACAAGTTATCACCACACACACTCATGATCTTCGCGTTGTGCACGTAATTACACAGAACCGCAATTTTACATTTAAAAAACCGAGGGGGCATTTCAAGGTTAAAAAAGAAGAAGAACAACAATAAATCTGCATGGTATGATTGAATATCATTTGAAGAATGATATTTCTGAAAGAAAAAACCTGTTGCTATAATTTACCTACAATTTCATGTATACACGCGAACACATTTACTAATAACAAACTACTACATATCGTATTATTCGCGATAATAATTGTCACTTCGTGATGACTGAGTATTTACAACGTGTATTATAAGACGCACTAGCACGATGTGCATTGTAATCAGAAACTTCGTGGTATATTCAAATTGTATAGCCGTTGATTAATTATTTATTTGTTTGGCAGAAAATAATGCCGGGACATGAGGATGAGCTACCTGTCAAGAGTTTGAAATCATTGCTACAACAAACTTTAGGCAATGAAATAGAAATTGAGTCAACAAATTGGGAATATTTAACGCAACCTGGTGAAAACTTTGGCAGTTTAATTTTGGCTGTTGATGTAACTATATCACAATGTACAAAGTCAAATTTATTTCATTTTGTGACAAAGTTACCACCACCTTCTGCTTATTTACTCGAACTTTTTGCCAGTTCATTTACATTTATAAAGGAACTGTCATTCTATCGAGATTTAACACCAGAATTTTTACAATTACAACGTGAAAATGGAATTATTGATCCTGAATCATCGTGGTTAGGACCTAAATATTATGGCGGTCGTATTGGATTAAATGACACTAATCAATTTGATGAACAAGCTTGTATTGTTCTTGAAAATCTTAAATCTTCTGGATTTATAATGATTGATCGTATAGTAGGTTTAAATCAATCACAGGCTGAATTTGCCGTTAAACAACTTGCAAAATTACATGCTCTTGGTATTGTAATGAAGAAAACACGACCAAAAAAATTTCAAGACATTGTTTTACCAGCTTTAGGGCGTATACAAAATGAAACAACAATGCAGTGTCTTGGTGATATGTTGAAAAAAGCTCTGCAAGACTTGGGAAAAATTCCTGAAGCTGAATTGTACATGAATTCAATTAAAAAAACATTGGAAAATGCAGAAAATATGACAACTCTGGCAAGTGATGATGAAACATGGTGTACATTTGTACACAATGATTTTTGGGTAAACAATATGATGTTTAAATTCAATACAAATAATGATATTGAAGATATGAAAATAGTGGATTTTCAATTATGTACCCTGGATTATGGAATGAAAGATTTGATTTTCTTTCTTCTGTCAAGTATACATAATGACATAATGGAAGATATTTTTGATGATATGATTAATTTATATTATGACAGTTTTATTACAGTGCTTAAGCAAGGTAATGTGTGTACGAAAGAATTTACAAAAGAAAAATTTCTGCAACTTGTTGAATTTTGTGCACCATTAAAACTGGGCCAGTGTCTCTTTATGACTCAAGTTGTGAAATCATTGCCAGACACGGCATTGAGCGTTGCAAATATCGATAGCAAAGAGACTTTTTTAAAGATTGGAATAGGAAAAGCGTACAATGATAAGCTGTTATTATTGTTGAATTTTTTTCGCAAGAAAAATTGGCTTGTTAAAAATTGATATCTCATAAGTATACTTGATAAAGTTGTATCATGAAAACTAATATCAATGTAAACTTACATAAGGTTTAGCTAGGAAAATTGTAGTTTTAGATTAAACTTACCTCTAAAAGATCAGCAACAGCATCAGGCAAGTTGAATTCTCTTACAACACGTAATCGAATTTGTCGGTTAATTTCATGCCGACACGAAAGTGGCAAACTCACAGCCCTTTGACAGCTAGGTGACTGTCGAAGTTTTTGTTCACGTTTTAGCATTGCTGCCATGGTCACTGAATCTGGAACTAATGAAAATATAAAATGTCAATAATGAATCTTTTAATATGTCAGAAGAAAAAAAAAAACAAATTTTATGCACCTGGAAGAGCAGCAGCAAGAATATCTACTCCAACTGCTCCCATATTTCGTGGCTTTTCCTCCACCATGTAGAGAGTATCTGGTATGTCGGGAATGTATCGTGCTCGTCTTAATCTTAACAATTCGCTTTCTTGAATCATGTGTTCTTCGACTAGACTCTGAAAATAATAGAAATACAAATAAATTAATGCTTCTCCTCTTAAAAAATATCACATATATTTATTGTTATATATTAGATGTTCTCGAAAAATAAAGCATTAGAATTAGAGTGTTATAAACCAGCCACCCGCGAAATCTACTCTTTATGGGATTTAGTGAAAAATAATTACATAAAATATCGTTTAACCCTTTGATTAACGTTGCAATAATTTTTTTTTAATTACTAGTTAGTCTAGAAAATATCCAAAAAAAACCTAGACCATCGGATACCTTCCGAATTTGGAGGCGTATTATTGATGTAATATTATTTTGTGGTTTTTTATTGGAAAATCGATTAAACGCAACAATAACATCAACAAAATATCTGGTATCTTCCTAGGATGAGTTTTGGGACGTTTAATTGAGATTGAAAAAAATTTTTTTTTTCGGCAGATTTTGAAAGCCCCCAATTTTTGTAATTTTTTTGGTTTTTTGGCGATAACTTAATAACCACGCGAGATATCGAAAAATTCCATCAGAGTTGAATGATTTAGCATTACATTTCCTACCAAAAATGTTAAATTAATTTTTTTGTATCGTTCTTAGTTTTTGAGATAAAACGATTTTTTTGAAATTTTGATTTTTCAAAATATCTCGAAAACGGAGCAAAATATAATAAAAATTTATCCTACATTTTTTGTAGAAAATTCAAAACCCAATCATTTAACTCTAATAACATTTTCCATTATTTCGCTTAGTTACTGAGTTATCGGCAAGAAACTAAAAAATTCATGAAAAATGCGAAATTGTCAAGGGGTACACCTCTTTGGAAAAATTTTTTTCTCTAAAAAATATTACAAAACTCATTACCAACACACTAGATGTCACTCTTTCTCAAAAGTTCTTATTCTAAATCAGTTTTTTCAACTATTATGTATATTTAAAAAAAAATTCAAATTTGATCGATTTTATTAAAAAAAAAATTTTTCTGCAGTTAAAGCCAGTCTTTCATCTAGTATATTAAAAAAAAAATGTACATAAATATTACCTTGATTTCTTCATAATAGGGCATAAATAAACGAGGCCTAACAAACAGTCCATTTCTCTTGCCTCCTCTTATCCAAGCATTGACCCGCAGATTTTCGCGTTCGTCGCCAATCATGTGACTCGGGGGCGTGGATACAAGACCTCTTCTTATCGCCTGGACATTGATAAATATACGGCTTGAATTACACTCCATAATTAAACTAATTTATGATTACAAAATGTATACTAACTTGCATGAGAACTTCATTGTTAGGCGGTAAAACATGATCCATCCTAACAAGCGGCAGGAGTTGACTGAGAATTTCACGCAATTCAATATCACTTAAATCTCGTTTTTTAACGCCTTTTCGCGTCACCGAGTGCACCGTGTGACTGAGAAGATTCGGTTCTCGATCTTCCATCCTGCGAACGAGTTCCTGCTCGCCCCACTTCAAGGCCACTTGCAAAACCTCAAGTTCGCTGGCTTGAAGAAAGTGACTCTGGAGTGCCTGAGCCAGGTGTGCATGATCCAGCTGATACAGCACTAGAGAGGAAGCTATAGATTGAAATTCTTCGCGGAGGAAGTGCAACGCCTGTCGATGAACCCATGCAGAGCCATGAGGTTGACTTCCCCACCTGTAAATAAATAAAAAGTTACTCAAAATTCAACATTTTCCAGGTTATTTCTACAACTAATCCTACCGAAGAACAGTTGGCAATGATTCCTGAGTGAGGCACTCCAGAATAAGATCCTCACAGCCCTGGGAAAGAATGTCAAGCTCAAGAAATCTACCGATTTGATAGAGTTCCATGGCCTCCTCGAGTGGACTGGGACGCATACGACCGGTGTGAGTGAGCGCCTGGACCTCTCCGAGGCTCCCAGTGCTGCTGCCACAGCCGCTGCCGCGGAGAATCAGCGACAAATCGACTGTATCGAGGTAAACAGCGTGCAGAAGAACTCTGGCGTATCGTTTGGGTATCACACATTCATCTAGAACTATCCTCGTTGGTATGTGAAGTGCGCGTTCAGTGTGATCTTCACCTGATCTCGTGCGTCGTTGTATAAGATTACGAAAAAACGTGGAGCGAGCCGAGAGTATGGCTTTGTGGCAGGGCAACTCGAGCTTCGGTCGAAAGCCATACTCTGAACTGCCGCTGTCTGGTCTTTGGTAGTCACCGTCGGACGTAAAGACGAGTGCAGCATCTGCGTAGTCTCCAGTTTCCAGCAGATATCTGAGATCGTGATCCAGGTGATTCGGAGTGCCAAACTCCTCGCCAAGGCGTCGCAGAAGGTTTGCATCGAGCGAAGAGTCGTGAGGACAAATGTCTCCGGTGTAGAGGTACCGCAGCAGCGCAGAAAACATGTGCACTTCGAGATTTGGCGTTCGCAACTCGAGGCAAATTCGCGCGCCGTAGCCGGGGCAACCGGCAAGCAGGTCGCGGAAGTATGGACAACGTGCTGAAAGCAGTGCCCTGTGTACGGGGAAGCATGCGCCGCGATAGACTAGATCTACATCCGTGCAGTGTTTGTAGTCGTACAGCGTTGAGAGATCCTGCTTGAATGTGGCTGCGGGCGGACGAGCCAATTCGGCCTGGACGTGCAAATCTTTTAACGCAGCCAAGGCCTCGTACTCTTCTAGCAGAGCACTGGCCTCCAGTGGACTCCATGTTGACACAAGTTCGCGAATAACGCGTCCATGGTCGCACGCCTTTGATGATCGGCGTCTTCGGATGAATTTCTTTCGCAACGTCGCGAAACCCGTCACTTTTTTCTTCCTTTCTCTGAAAATTTACGTAATTTTTAGGTTTTTTCATTGTTATAAGATTTATTGCTGATAATATTTCGATATTCTTACCTCACACCAATGTTGAATGGATCCGGGTTACCAGAGGATGACAATCTTGCTGCCTGAATCGGATCACCACCGACAGCGGCGAAATTTGACGAGGCTGATGCTCCCATTCTATGGGTCATGCAAATATCATCGCTTCGTCCCTTGCCGACTGACCAGCAGCCACCTCTACCAGAGTCGCTGTCCTCTCCACGCTGTAGTGCACATGGGATCAGGATCCTGAATACGTTCATTCTTTACCCAGACACCAGCCTGAAGCACGGGATGAATTAGTATGAAAATTATTTAGGATGTTATTTGAAAATGTAAAAAAATCCAAGTTTTAATTCAAAGACATGCATCTGTTTTGGGGGATATAGTACTTTCAGTGACCTCAATTTGAAAAGGGAGCAAACTCACACATACATACACACACGCAGCCTTAAATGTCAGCATGACAGCTGACGATATGGTTAAATGGTTATTTAAATAAAAGTTGAGTGTGCTAAAATACCTGGGTACATATTTTAATGCTGCCAATTATGACTTGTATTTCCAGGCCTCAGGTAGCACCACAATACACAAACATTCGTTGTCGCACAACACAGAGTCGGCCATGTTTATATTTGTGGCCCGAATAAATCTCACGCACTGCTATATCACTCGACACTTTGTTATTTGTTTTCCGTTTTACGGGCTCACTGATTCTCTGAAGAAATTCAATCTTTATTGACACCCATTTTTTATTGTTTACCGCAGTTGACGATTGTGTAATCGTGTACGATGCATTGAGACGATTTTTTTTCTTTACACATGTTTAATTCCACTGAAATAATTGACCAAGTTCCTCATTAAAAACCGGTCACAATTTTTTTATAAATACATACACTGTCACGGCAACTACACGTAAATGCTAAGATTTAAACATTCTGCAGCTATTATTATTTTTCTCCTACGCTCCCCTGTCCAGAATGCACACACTCTCTATTACTATAGCCAAAGAGCGTCTTAGTAACTGCAGAATGCACACACTGTAGCTAACCTACAATGCACGGGGGGAGACAGAAAGAGAAATGTCTCCGCCCCCTCTTGCAACCTCCACTTCGCGTTTCCTTACCGACACTCAATATTGCTATTTTCGTCTGTATCACTTCGCTTACGGCGTCGTAAGCATCTAGCCCCATGAAAATATGGTCTAAAAAAAAACATTTTTTGAAATTACACCGAATGCCGTGTAAATTTCTGGAAAAAAATCCATTGTATAACGGTGCACTGCAGATGCAACAATAAAATATAGAATTATTTTTAAAATTCTATTTTTTATTCAATGTTTACTATAGAAAGCATTCAAGTAAATTGTGTTTTACCGCCATTTCACTGCACTTTTGAAATTTCATTGATTTTTTCCGTAATAAAAAAATATTATGATTGTCAGAATAGTTTTGACAATAATAAAAGTCGACTGGAAATTTAATAAATATTACTTTAGTTACTTTTTTGACTTTGGTGGCCGCGAATCTCGTGTGCGAATGCGCTGAATGTCCGTGACCGACGACTGCATCCGTGCATAGCTGCTATTGATAGCGTGAAAATTTGTGCAATTTTTCTCTGTGTGTAATTCATCATGCAGTCTCTTATCAATTCTGCCAGACGTGCTCCACTAGTTTGGCAGCGAGTGGGCCAAGTAAGAGGCCACAATGTCGTTGCCACTCCAGCTCGCACTCCACTGCCTACTTATGTAAGTATTCATGACCAAGTGCAGTCAAATTCCGCTGTTACGTAATTATCAAAATAATTTTTTCTCCACTTGCATAACATTGCAGTTCTATTTGTTCATGTAGCATCGCGAGATGCTGCATGAATTTATCGACCAGCATTTCGCAGAGGTGTATCATGCTCCACTGCTCACATGACAGTAATTTCTGAAATTTATCGTAAATGTTATGCATTATGGTAATGAATCATTGTCCATGGGAATAATTTAATTATTTATCAGACTCACGCCTTGATTTCTGCTAAACCTTGAGCGCAAATTAATTTGTGAAATTCTTCAAAGTCTCGTTGACGTGATTGATCCATCAAATTTCGCTTAATTCAAAGTTGCACTCCATGGTATCTGGAAAAAAAAAATTTATTTGATAATATTATTACTTTCTGAAGACCGAAAATTGTTTTTAAACACACAATTTTCTTCGTGATAAATTAACGAAAGGTTTTTTTTTTATTTTCAGCAAAGAGTGTTGCACGGCATAGCATTTTTCTTTGGCGTGCTTGCCATCCCTGGTTATGTGTCTTATAATATAAAATATTATCGAAAAACGGAATAAGAAAATTATTATATGCATTATACTTAGTCAAAATAAGCCATGAAATTGTAGCGTATTACTGTATTTTGACTTTGTTATAATAATGTATACAAAACCTACTACGGCTATTGGAAATATATAATATAATGAATCAGAACATCGTCCATCTGTGAGTGTTGTTTTTTTCATTGATATTATTTAGAATGTAAGAATACTGATGCATACCTGTTGAATACGAGAGCAGACAATTGCGACGTAAATTTATAAATGTTTTCGAGAGTCTATAGAATTGCCTCTTGTCAACTTGATTCAACATTATTTTTTATAGAATTACCGCACTTATTCGATGATTCTTTATTATAAACACTGGAACAAAATAAGACTACCTGTACATCGTCGTCCACTGCCATTTTGATGATGGAAGTAGGCTGGAAACTGACACGCAAAAAAAAACTCTCGGTCGCTGGAAATCCGCCTTATTATCTGGAATTTTTTTTTTTTTTTTTCAAATATTTATTGAATTATTTTATTTTTTATAAATTTTTTTTTCTTTTTTATTCTTTTGGTAACCGGCAATATTTATAAGGAACAATGAAATAAAAAAAATGTAAAAGTTTTTGCCGCGTAAGGAAACAGATGGCGGAACTCCCCCTCTAGGGTGTGATATGACGAACGACAGCTGTGAGGCTATACTGTAACTATAGCAAATTTATATTTTTTCCTATTGTACGCATTCAAGCACTGCTCTGAGAATTTGTACGGATTTTGTTTTTTTTGTAAAACATAAAATCAAGTAATTTCGAGGTAAAAATGATTGGCACTGGGCTCAGAGTGTCTAACCGATTGGTTGCTGCAACAAATCTGCAGTTAATTCGACATCAGAACTGCGTTGCTACACCACCACGAACACCTATCTCAAATACTGTAAGTATTACATAATTAATAAAATTCAAGCCCTGATAAATAATAATCTATTTGCTGAGAGCATGATAAGTTTACTTGGATGTCTGTAAAAAATTCTTGTTATTGTAAAAAATTACAATTGTTATTTTAATATACAATATCAAAGTGTATTTGTTCAGTAACCATTTGGGGTTATAAAAGCATTTCTAGATAGCTTTTTGAGCATCGGAATTCCACGGCAAAACATTCCATAACCCTGTAGTAAAATCGAATTATTTTTAACTCTGTCGATGGAAAGAGAAAAGCGTGTAAAAAAATATTTTACAACCCTGTTAAATGTATTGAATGTTAGTTTATAATTCTAGATAAATTATTTTTACGATTTTCACCATTTCAACCGTGTGTAATAGACCCAAATTTCTTGGAAAAAAAAACTAATCAACTAATTTTACATTACAGCAACGCTTTTTTCATGGAATTGCGATGTTCTTCGGAATTCTGGCCGTACCAGGATACATTTCCGTCAACATTAAGAACTACCGAAAGCCAGTTGAGGAATAAAATATCTAAAAATGTATACAATATATTTAACATAGATAAATATCACTTCTATACTGGAGTGATGGCGAAATTCCAGCCCTTGGAAAAATTAGAATCAATATAATAATCAAAAACTAAGCAGTAATTGTCTTTAAACCTAATCTCCATGTTTATTAAGGTAATATCAACAAGATCTGAAAGTATATATTTTCTCAATATTCCAATGTTTTTTTTTCCACTCTAAAGGAAAAGTTATGGGTAAAAATAATTCTCATGATTTTTTTTATTTTTCCAATTTTCAAGATATTTACGGAAGAAGGGGTGAGTTTATCGACATGAGTGTGTGCCTCAAAGGCACACCTCGTTTTATACGAAGGTAAACGTGAAAAAACTCCTCGATGAGAGCGGCTAAGAAAGATGAACGTGAACGCGAGACTCCATAGCCCGACGGAATTGACTGCATAGAGAAAAGTCTCCATTCCATTGGGTTATTTAGTTTTATGGGATAGGATTCACGACAGCTTTTAAGCCGAGGTGCCCCTCGAAGTCCGGGGTAAAAACTTGCAGAAGTTGATAGCCTTCAATAGAAAATACTTTCAAGAAATTCACCAAAAACTCAAGTATATCATTTATTCACTAAAATTCTGTGAGTTATAATTTTTTTTTACATTAAGAAATTTGCCATTAACGTAACTTCATCGTGGATCTTGTATTTTCTTTTAAAATATCGTTGGTAGTATTAAAAAATGTAGCGTAGTTATTTGATCTTCCATTCGGATAGTCACACAGAGTTCATTCGAGTATTCTTAGAAAAAAAAGAACTTTCTTTCCGTAAATATTTAAATTTTCTGCATCCCTTAAGGTAACTTAATCGAGCAATAAATCAAGCTAATGTATGAAAAAAAAAATTCCATGATGGATCAATAACGCTAATGAGTTGAAACACTACAAAGCGTGCCTTATCTAGCACTTTTATCTGCATTGGTAAATCGACGAGGCGGAAGTCTTATGGCACAAGGTAATCAGGATTTTTTATTTACCTCTAAAATATGTATTTGAATATTTGATCATTGAAGAATGTTTATTTATTGACATAAAATCGATAAAAAGTTTTTTTAGTCTCTTAAAATTGTCACCCTGATCGCGATAATGGTGTGACAAAAAAATCTCATTACCTGTTCGATTAAACGAGCGATTTTCTCCGGAACGCTATTTATTAAATACTTTATCTCCATGAACTATCGATCGCTGACAATCAATTGTGTGCAAGGACCCTTTAAAACTCGCTGGATTCCTATTTTCTGTCCTTATAGATATCAAGTATATAATATCGTTGAATTCAATCGTTGAATGGCAGGAAAATAGACTGTGAAAAAAATACCTGGGTCTGACTTTCCATTATAAACATCTCGTTTGGCCAAATCAAACGAGGAATGATAGCAACTGACCGTGAAATGTCAGTCATAAACAGCTCTTGCTACGATTTTAGGCGAATCAACTCGTGCGTTCTGCTTGGCTATATTGTGTGCGTCGATCGCATTGAAGATTACCAAAAGCTAAGCTTCGCATATATGCCAGGAGATTAGTCGGGATCTATTATTACGAGATCTATATATCGTGTCACTAAAGGTGGATATATTTAAAAATAATGAAAAAAATCGTAGAACACTGAGCTATTTCAAAATACTTTGGATATTTTTACTCACTTATTCCGCTTGGTTTTCTATTCTTTAACCGCGACGATATTATATGCATAAACTTTGTTAAGAGCAGACTTGTTTCGGGTCTTCTTCCTTCTGTCGCGATAATGCACTCCACTAGGTAACTCGCCGTGATAGGATTCATATCATATCCAACTACTGCTACTCACTGGAGCTTGCATCCGCGCGTCGTCTATTCATGCAGACTTCCATATATTCGAGGTAGAAATGAATACAAGAGTGGAATATAATGTGCGTATCACCGCGACACGTTTTCCGTCATGTTTTGTTCCTTTACTGTGATCTTCGCGACAGATTTTATCGAGCTTTTGCCACTTTAGTTTGTATAACCTCGTATACATAGTTTTTTTTTTCTTTATTTTTACGTAAATTGTGTCAAGATGTTCATGGAATGAATTTAATGACGCTGTAAACTGAAAAAAAAGATGTCTTTTAGTATTAAAAAATTACAAAAAGTAGAAAAAATTTATTAAAATTTTAATGATATCTTTGTTCTAAAGATATCCATCAATGGTTTTATTTTGTTAATTTTATAATTCATTTTTAATTCAATTTCTGTATTAAAAAAATAAAAAAAACATGAAAGCATGTTTCAATCGATGGTTGATGAAGATTTTATTGAAATAAAAATTTCAAAAACATCCACCAGATAGTAATAATTTATTGCGATATGCCACGATTGTCAATGTGACATGAACCTGAACAAAAAAGGGCGTAATATGTAATGACATTTTCATTCGACCGGGCTATTTATCCTGGATTATAAATAAATGGTTATTTATGTTGCAAATAAATATGAGAACGAGTTCATGCTTTGTTTGCAAACGTCCAAGACGTCAAGGGGGTAGTTTTATTTGTTCAACATCGCACGCATAGGTCGAGATAGTTGCATATTACTCACCAACTTCAGTTGGTAGTGCTATATATATACATTACACACACACACATAATATATTGTATATCTGTATGTTAGTATGGTCGCGTCTGGACGCGACTTATGCGCATGTGTGCGCGGTAACAGCACACATTAACGCGGCGTCAGTTCGCTGTTCGGCGGTAACAGTCGTGCCGCGGACGTCGTAGTCGACGTTCTGTAATTCTCCTTCTCCGATTTTATCCTGATATATCGTGACTTTCCGCATGCAAACACCCTTGTTTCGACGATTGTTAGCAAACAACAACGCGACATAATATGTAAAAGCCGATAATAAAGTTGTTGAAATGGTGGACATTGTGAACTTGTGTGACAAACTTTCTTGACAATGAAACTACGTATTGGTGACAGAATTTTTTTGGTTTTTAAGTAACCATTGTCGATAATTGATCGAAAAAACTTGAGAAACTCAGCTTTGGAAGTAAAAAAACACCCGAAAAAGGCAGGTAAGAAAAAAAAATTTTTTTTTTTTCCAATATGGCGTCAGGTTCTAATACATTTTCCCGCTTTTTTTCTGTCGTCATATTCGATCGACTTTTTTTCATTGTTGCATAATGGTTGTAAGTATGAATAACTTTTAGTGTAATTTTTTATTTTTATTGTGACCATATTTTTTTACTAATGGCATTTTAATGGGATTATTACGCCTCTCATCTACAATACAACTCGTAATGCAACTCGTGCGCGGCGCTGTCGTTGTTTTTTACAGAATGTTTTTTTTTCGCCCATTTGTCGCTCGTTTACGGGTGTCAAGCTTCTGTGAGACGAAAGTTTATTTTTTTTATGCATTTCAAGAGTTAACCCTTCTCTCGACTCAGTTCATTTCTTCGAAAGAGGGTCAAGAGGAGGGTGGCTGTGCAACTTCTTGATGGTTCTTACTCTGCCACCGATTCACTGTATCCAACGACACAATTTATTTCCGCAGTTAATATCAAGGTACTTTGATCTAAATTGAAGCATATATATCGCCATCTGAAACAAAAGCTCTTGAGAAACGTTGAAAGAAACGTAATTTCTGTCTCACAAACGAAAATAAATTCAAATCTCCATCAGAGTCACCTATAGCAAAAGATCAAGCGAGTAAGACCGACAAAAAAACTTCTTGGTCATTGTCCAAGTTTTGTTCGAGTAAAAAACAAATTTCCAAGTCTATCCTCTGTCTAACTCGAGTAAAAATTTGAATACCGATTTTTAACAGCTTTGAAAAAACGATATTTCGATTGTGCAATGTAAATTCGTTATGCTCATTATAATTGATTTTATTTAGCAAGAGCTACAAGCACAAACCGAGAGGGTAGTATAAATCTGAAGCGTGCACAGGTGGTTGAGAGAACACGATGAAGAAGTGTGCTTGCTTCTCGAGAGTGAGTAATTATATGTAGGCTGTGCGTTAAACGAGGCATACCACAAGATAAATAGTGTATTGATCTGTGTGGATTAAGCTGATAGTATGATTAGCGGAAATCTAGCTATGCTATTACTGCACAAATACCTTAAATCACGGAAATTAATTATTCCCTTCCCAAAACCATCAGGGATTATCTTCTCTCTAACGCTGCAAATCATTAATCTACAAATTTTTTTATTCTAGACCAAGAATTTTTATAAAACTAGTACAACAATTGCTAATGACATATTCAAGTGTTAAGAACACGAGGTGGAGAGTTTTGTAAATAAGCTCCGTACGCGGATTCGTGCAGAAATTTCAAATAGTTTGTTTAGTCATTAGAGTTTAACCTCTCGACAAAGTATTTGTACATTTATAGTAGAACACCCGCTTTAATTATTTGTCTACACACACTGAGTTTTCCATCATTGCAAAAAGCAGTGTGGCAGCCATATCTGAACGTGAACTTTTCTATTATTTGTGAAATTAAAACAAAAAATCCCGAGTAAAAAGGTATGTTTAATCAAGAGGTATATACAAAAATGAAAATTACTGTTTTTCGATATTTTTATTTGTTGCATAAATATTATTTTTCATTCAGTCATGGAGGAACACAGTTTGTTTGGATTATCGTGTTGTACCGCTGGGTTTGATATTAAATTGTGTCCTTTCGCGTGGATTCTATATTTACCCAGAGTTGTAGGAAAGAATTCCGCTATTTTACATGTGCATCTAAAAAAAAAACACAGAAAATTGTACATAGTTAGTTGGAATTTAATAGAGTTTTATAGAATAAAATTCGTGATCATGCTTGAGATATGCTAGTAATATATCCAACTAATTCTTGGATTATTTGATGACTGGCAGTATGTCACGTGAGCCATTGGACTGAGGTTTCAGCAGCTGAATAACGATGAGCCTGATGCAAACACCGATGGGACGAACAAGCGAGGCAAGCTCAGCGAAGGTCACCATGGGCTTCCAAACGAACATCTTAATCTACCTAGTGTTGTCGCAATTCCTCGTACAAATAGGCACGTTTGTGTATCTCTGTGCATACGTGTCACGGCTAGAGGTTGAAATTCAAGAGCTCTTGGATAGCGGTGTCGACATGGAGGACAAAAGCGATGGGGAAATGAAATTTATTCGCAGAAAACGTAGTAGTGGCGCTCTTCCGCTCCCTGAGGACAATGCCGTCTCTGAAGTCTTCCGAGTACGTATACAATATAAATAAATATATATATGTACAATGTATATAAACATACAAATTATATTCTACAGTTTAACTGAATTTTTTTTCTAAAAATATAACAAAACAGTCAATCGTATAAAAGGTTTCCACAACTGCGGTGAACAGACTTCAAAGTACTGGCGCGCTTTTTCTCTCGCCCGGGGAATAATGTAATCGTATAGACTATTGTCGCTAGATTTTTTTCATCCAGTTTGTCCGGGTATTTACAATAAAAAAAGTAGACTTGGAGGTACACGATGATAATGATGATAATGCGATTTCGCGTGTTTAGCGGCTGTGGATAATTAATTTATGCGGTCATTGGTATCTACTTGGGATTCCACAGTGAATTGCAATGAAATGCTTTGATAGACGAATCTAGAAATTTTGTCACTGGTATTGAATCGTTATTGAGAGACTGTCAATAACAGCACACGACGAAAATACCGATTGTAATTAGTTTAACTGTCATTACACTCGAGTGCACTGTCAAATCATCAGATTTTCGAATAATTTCAATGTATTTCCGGCATTGAACAATTTGTAATTACGTAGGTACTATCAGTTAATTATAGACGGGAAAAAACTAAATTATTGTTCAGCAGGCTGGCTCTGTTCTGATGGGGAAATTCATTAAAATCGAGAGAATTGCATGGGAATTCAGGCCAAAGAGCTTGCACAAGCTTTTTTCATCCATCCAGATATTCAATATTAATTTTTTTTCTAATAAAATTTTTTTTTAGCCATTCTCTTTGAAAAAATCCGCTGTAATGAAAATTCAAAAGCAATTCCATCTCTTAAAAATTTTTTTTTTTGTTCACGGTTTTTTTTAGTATTTTAAATTATTAATAAAAAGTTATACATATATATATATATATATGTATAACTTTTTATTAATAATTACTCTATATATATATATATATATATAGAGTTGTAGAATAATGTAATTTTGACTGTGTATCTTAAATATTAGAGCTCGAAAAAAAACCCTTTTTTTTAATTAAGGGAGGGGGGGGGGAGAATTAATTAATTATTTCATCGAGCAACTGCATTTTAAATGAATTTCTCTCTAGCAATTTACTTCCAGATTAGAGACGAGAAGGAGCTGCCAAAGGAGATGAAGCGGGCAACCATCTCACCCGATGGAACACCAGGGGATTTGGCAGCACCAGGTGGTGCAAACAGTGACAGCTGGGTTTGGTTGACTGCTGATACTCGAGTGCCAGTAAGTCTGTTATTATTTCCTTAATTAATTAATTAATTTATCTTGAAAAACATCATCATTACCGTCAATGTATATATGTGTACAAAATCTGCGAATTTTTTTTTTGTTCTGCCATTAATCACTATCAAGATAAATGTGAATGTCAACGCGAATTTTACCTCTCTTTTTGTTCGTCCGTCTACAACTTCGTTATATTCTATCGCTCTAAAAGTGCTTATATCTGTAAGCTGGCTTTTCTGATCCTTTGAAATATGGACTTTCGTTGATTATATGTAAATTAGAGTCTCTGCATACTTTAATTGAATAACTTACTAAGTCTGTGGGTATATTTGTTTGAAGTTAACACAATCATTTTGATGAGTAAAATGTCTATGCACATTCGAAATATTCCGTGAATAATTATTTAATAGTTTCATTAACAAGTGTATCAAGTGCACTTGTGAACCATTTATAGAAATGTTTGAAATTAAATTACCAACATTTTTATTCACCTTCGAGATAAGCTTCTCCCTCGTATGTTTGCACATCAATTTTCAAGCTACATTTATACACTCTCTTGTATAATGAAAATTGTGAATGGAAAATTTCGCAAATATTATTCGTAGGTGTATGAAAAGGGGTATTTGTGCACTCTCAAATCCTTTGGCTTATATTATTCTGATTATCCTCGGGTGCGCAAAAGAATATAAATAAAATGAGAGTGAGCATATTCAGTCCATGTGCACATACATTCTACAACCTTTGCGAGCAAGTTCACGCGAGAGAGCCAACTAATCCCGTTTTCCTCCATTTATTATACCATTTTCTATTCTCGTTGGATTAGTGTATGAGTTGAGGGGATTACTTTAATTTCCGTTCGTCTACATGACCCAATCGCGGTCTTAGCTAGTAATCTTTGTTTTAATCGATACTGTCTCCCCCTTTTGTCCATGTATTCCTCGACAAAGCCATTAATCTTTTTGGCTCTGCCCACAATTTTAATTTAAAAACTTTTCTATATACAATAAAACAATCCTACATTTCCCTACGGCAAAATGAATTACTCTAGATTTGTTTTTTAATGCAATATATATTCATATAAGATTTGAAAAAGGTCAAATTACAAAAAAATTAGAAAGATCCTCAAGTAAATCTAATCGCATTGTCGATTGAAAAAAAAGATCAAGTTTATCGCGAGTTATTGAATGTAGCTATTACTGTCGTAACACTTATTCACCTCTTTATCTCTTTCGGTTCATCGCATTCGCCACTTTCTGCGTATGATTTTTTCCCGTCGTTTTTCCCTCGTATGCTAGGAACATTGACAAAACGACCGCAGGGCACTCGAGAGAGATTTCTGTGTCGTAGCATCAAGCTGGAGGAGGATCGTGTCCCTCTTCTTTAAAGCAATTGGTTTTAAATATTTAATTCCGTCGACCGTGTCGACGAGTAACTTGCTTCAGGCCGTCTTTCACTCGCCACTGTTGTCCAAGTTTATTATTATTAACAGTAATAATAGTAAAAATCTTCCCTAGGGTCAAATAAATTGTTATAGACAGGTACAACGTGAATATATCCTCCAATTTTCTAATGAATCTTCGTGAAGAAATGGATGTCTCCGACGTACTGGTGAAGGTTAAAAGTGATATGCAATTGACGAACAGCTAAATCGATATTTCAACGTCGTTTATAGATTTCGTGCTACGTTGCTTTTTATATCCGTGTGGTTTTGGTGCTGAGGGGACAAATGTGGGCGTTACAACGCCTGGAGAAAAGACGTTGCGACAGGGCCCTTTTTCGCACAAGACACCCATGTATATGCAGGCATGTGTACAACCAAACCCTATTCCGATATACAGGCGACACACGTGACAGGAGCAAGTCTATACGGACATCGATCTCGCTTCAGAGTTTATCCGATTTTCACTTGAGATGCTGGCACGGCAAACTCTCCAGAATATTCCATATAAACCCGAGATACACGATACCCATCATATATGTATACATGTACCTTAGAATAATAGAGCTATACGATTTTCGTCGTATATAAAAACTGATAGAATTTTATCATAAATTCATACTGGTAGAGTTTTAAAAAAATGGTACGATAAAATTTTCAGTTCGATGCTATGGATCAACTGTGTAGAAAAGCCAGTGAGAATTGTCCACCGGGTTCGCCTGGAAGTCCGGGAGTGCCTGGGATGACTGGTGATCGAGGATTGCCCGGAATTCCAGGACCAGTGGGTCCTAAAGGTCCGCCAGGGTTACCGGGTGTTGCTGGATCAGTTGGAAAACCAGGATTGCCAGGATTGTCAGGTTTGGACGGTCGTGATGGTGTTCCAGGAGAGCCTGGACTCGATGGAATGCCTGGGAGAAGCGGTTTGGATGGCTTGCCGGGTTTGGACGGTTTGCCTGGACAGGATGGAGCACCTGGGATACCAGGCAGAAATGGATCGGATGGTATTTATACCTTTTTAATTATTTTTAAATGGGCAGTGAGAAAAAATATCAAAGAACGAAACGAGACCTGTGATTTTGTTTTTTTTTTTTTTTGACAATTCAGCTCTCGGTGAGAATTTTAATAGCACTTTGGTGTTGAAAATTGCGAAAAAAGTCATTTTTGGGATGGAAACAATACTTTTAAAGCGGTGGAAAGCGACAAAAAATTCTTTTATTCACGAGTGTGCAAGTAGAAGAGTTTCTCTATATCCATGACACTTTACTGCCTTTTGTCTCTTGGTTCCATTGTCGCAAACGCCTTCGTCCACTTTCATCTGCAAAGACGTCAGGAAAACGATGCGACAAGGAGCAGAAGAAGTTGGACCGTAATATGCTTCGATAAAAGCGGACAAAGATGAATGAAAACTTTCATTGTATATGGTAGGACAGTATACCTACACGCGGTGGTTTAAGACATCTTCCGGTAGAAAAAGTCATTTTTTAAAATTGCTAGTCATAGAAGAGTAATTGAACGTTAAGCCGATTTTTCTTTATTTTTTTTTGTTTTCGTCTTTCACGACAGAAACTGATCCATTTATTTGTTCGTGTCTCGGGATAATAATTCATATTGCGGCTGTATTTTCAGTCATTCTGCATGGGGCATTGTATTGCGCTGTGGTATATGATGTATTGAAGAAAACCAGCAGCTGACGAGAGAATATTTCAGTATACGTCTATGACTCCTCTCTCATCTTTTCACTCGTCGACTATATTTTCTTTTTCGTTTAACTTCCGCCTTTTCATTTTAAAGCTCGGATCAGAAGGATGATCCATCGTGAGAGTGAGGGGGAGAATTCGTGACACGGCAAAAGATATATATCAGCAGGATGATATAAAATTATCGTTATATACTTCGTGGTAATGGATATAAAAGAGCATTTTCTTGAATACATATAATCGTATTAATTTTTCTTTTTCTTTGATTTTCAGTTAATTTATTACTTTGAGTAATTATTTAATGGAATGATCAATAGTTCAGGGGTAATCTTGATAAAGTTTTTTATGCATCTGATGGATTATGTTCAATAGGGTTGGCTTTTAGCATAAAATTGAATAGCCACAAAAACCTTGATACTATGTTTTTATTTCAATCAATCTCTCGACGACGTTTTTTTTTATTCGCTACTTTTAAAGCTGGTGTGATTAGTGTGATTGGACTATTTTTTAAAACCCTTTGGGTCACTCAAAAGTACGTGGGTATAATCGTACTTTTGGTAGAACAATCGATTAGCGTTTGGATATAACCTTTCATCAGGAGATTTGACGAATCAATGACTGACAATTTTTATCGGAAATCACTCACGGGCAACCGCGATATGAGTGTTGAATTAAATTTCTTTTTTCATCAAAACACGTGAGCTTTTGCTGACTCATATATTGAAGATAAAAACTTGGTTTAGAAAAAGTTTTGCAATAAGACGTGGATAAAATTTTTTTTAATATTTTATTTTTGTAATTTTATCATGCAATATATATTGAATATTATTAAATCATCTGATATGCACCCTAAAATGATTTTTACAATGTTTGGTTGAGATAAAAAAAAAATTTTTTTTCTGACATTTTCAAAGGGGTATACCACCATGGAAATGGTGTAATTTTCATGATTTTTTTGGTTTTTTGACGATAACTCTGTAAATAATTAAGATAGCGAAAAATATTATAGAAGCTAAGTTAATAAGAGTCTAATTCTCGACAAAAATATTAAATACATTTTTTTTGTAACTTGCTTAGTTTTTGAGATATTATCGATTTGTGAAAATTTATATTTCTCAAAAAATCTCAAAAACAAAGCAAAATATCAAAAAAATTTATTCTACATTTTTTGTAGAGAATTAGCTCCTCAATCATTTGACTCTGATGACATTTTTCATTATCAAGCTTTGTTATCGAGTTATCAGCAAAAAACTAAAAAAGTTGTTAAAACAGCTAGATTTCCAAGGCATATATCCTTTCAAAAATTTCACGAGAAACAAAATTTTTTTTATCTCAATTAAATATTCTACAATTTATTGTTAAACCATTTTTCATTATTTTTCACATTTTAAATTGTTTATCACGTGAAATAATTGAAAATAATCAAAAAAGTTGAGAATGTGTAAAAAATTTCTACTTAGACGGGGATTTTTTTCTTCCATTGAATGGTTCTCTGAAATCACCTTATATATTATTTTGATTCTCGTAGCATTACGAATTACATGACCCTTAGCGTCGTCAAGAAGCTTTATAGTCCCGGAATACAGATAGTGAATATCTCTTGGGCATCGCGAGTGTCGTCAGCTCCTTTCTGTGTCGATCACACTTCACCTCGGCTTTGCATAAATATCATTATGTCCCGACGGAGCATTGCATTAGGGAACGTGCTTTTGCCTCTCAACGGAAGCCGTTCTAGTCGTTCGGGGCGAAAGCTTGACTGTATATAAATGACAGTATACTCAAGGGAAGCGCCGAGGACGAAGGAAAGGCTCTATGAATTGTGCTGCTGCATTAGACAAATGAAGCTAGCAACAAAAACACAACTGTCTTCACTAAAGTCGTAAATCGCATGCACACCAGTCATACACTAACTAGCAGTATGACCAGTTTTTTTTATGGATAACGAGATGCGACGTGAATAAATTTTATTTTTCGTAGACTGAAAGGGGAAAAAAAAATTCATAAATGTGATTTCTCACCTAGGCGGAGATACCACACAAATTCCGTTTGCCTGATCCTGCTGCAATGATGTAACTTTTTCCGCTGAAACCCTCGGGGAACTTGTTATCAGCATATTATCAATGCGCGTGTAACTGCAGCGACTCAAGTCTCGAATGCAATGCTCGACGTGCACAAGACGACGTGATTATTCAATGATTTATAGATTGCTCTTCCGTCTAGCGTTCATCTCATCAAAGTTGTACGATAAAATCCATCATTATCTTGTTATAGACTTGAATCAACTCGTCTTGTTACTCTTCTTTACGCTAACTAATCCAACTAATCAAACAGAGGCTCACTGTTAAATAATGGGATTTTTCTTTACAGGTAAACGGGGTCAGAAAGGTGCTTCAGGAGCTCCCGGACCCGTGGGACCGCCTGGTAATATATACATTCGCAAACTCAATTTGTTAAAGATAAACAAAACTCTGGAATGTCGAGGATTTATTAAAATTAGTTATCGTTTAATTTATCAAGTGAATAGCTAAATGTTGGTAGAGAACAAAAAAAAAACGAAAGAACATGATTTTGTTGGTGTTAAGTAAATGATTAATTCTGATTTCCTTAGAGTGCACTTTAGCCTCACTTAACAGGCTCTCGGCACTTCATTAAAGTGTATGAGATAATTAAGAAGCAAGATGGTTGGGTTTAAAGTCGCCCCAGGATAATTATTTTACTGACATGAAACATTGATTCTTGCGTTATAGGTGCTCCTGGAAAATCTGGAGCTCCAGGGATACCTGGACAGGATGGAAAACCCGGAATTCCAGGAGTAGTTGCTTGGGAGGTCAGGCAAAATGACAGCAAGTCCAATGAATTGCTCATACCACCCTCAATTCTTAGTAAGTTAAGGTTTTTTTAAATTCTAGCAAAAAAAAAAAAAACATTCCTTTAAGATTCAAGAATCACTCTGGCATTTTTACCGTTTTGCGTCATAAAAATAAAAGGTCAGCAGTGTTTCGAAGGGATGGCGCGTTTGATGCTCTCATGTACGTTATAGGATATACGCGCACTAAGGAGATATAGTGGATCATCAAAGAAAATTTTGCCAAATCGTGGAAAATATTCTTTTATTCGACAGAATTGCAAGCGAAGATGTGCACTTTTATACATATAAAAATGTTTGGAGGAAGATTTTACAGATGGAATCACATGATAGATAGAAGTGCACTAGTGGTCGAGATACATATATATAGGAAAAGAGATTGCGAGCACTTCAAACGAGTGTGAGTGTATGAGAAAACGACGGCTGGAGAGAATGTTTACAAATGTGAATACCAAATTGTTTGAATTACCACAGAGACGCGGCTGTAATTTTTTTTTGAATAGGCTCTTTGTAACTTTAAAAAATTGTTTTTTGCATCATTATGTCAATAGAATTTGTTAATATACCAATTTTAATTACATTCTCAATATTACTTCTGAAACCGATAATCTTAAATGAACATGTAACTTGAATGTTTGATGAATTTCAGGCGAGGGTTTGCCCAATCGACTAGTTGCCGTCTCAGAACGGTCGAATGTTCGATTGAGGTGTGGAGTCAGTGGCAATCCAACTCCTACAGTTCAGTGGACCAAAATTAGTGGGACAGCTATACCTCTGGGATCGTGGCATGGTAAATAAATTTTCATAGAACAATTATAACACAATTTTATCGATTGTAAGCATGGAAAAATCGTGGAACTATTAGGATCCCTTGCAATATGTGTAATAGCGTATCATCGCTGTGTTCAACCGAGCGCGTTGAAGTGGTTAATTGGAGCCATGCTTACCGAACGATGACTGATCCTTGTTATGTTTAACGGGCTGTGCGACAAGCGCGTGAAAATGGCTGTTGTGTTAATTGCTTCGCCGGAGGATATAGTTGTATTGCTGGTTATGAGAATTTACTTGTATCTCTGTAAAAGTTTACGTTTGCTATATTTAAATTGTGGTTACGATATAAGTATATCCACTGTCAATTTATATAAAATTAATCTCAAAATTAATTATACATCCAAATAATTCTCTCATAAAGCAAAAGGAAATATCGTGTATTTATTGTGTTTGTCATTTTGTTTACACTGACAAAATTAATTCAAAATTATTCACTGTACTTGTTGAATAATTTAATGTCATTTTCGAGTAATGAACGACTCGTAATACGAAATATAAATTAAATTACTTTATTATTAATGTTTATCGGAAGCTGTCGTCAGTTTAATACATGGATAATGACTAAAATATTTCTAGATTAATGGCTGCATATAAGAGTAAAAAAAAATAACTATGTAAATATACTAATGAATGTCGACAAATTGGTATTTTACTTTGACGCTTTGATGAATGCAGTTTCGTCGATCATTGGGCAAACGTTCAATATTACCGTCGTCAACCGAGAACACATGGGCGAATACATGTGCATTGCTGACAACGGAATACCACCTCGAGCCAGCTATAGATTTCGCCTTGAAGTTCACTGTACGTTGTGGTTATTTATTTAAAAAATATTCTAGATTTTTATTGGTAAAAAAACACTTTAATATAATTTATTTTTTCATAGTTGCTCCATTTATTCGAGTGTGTAACCAGATGATTCGAGTTCAGAGTGGTGGAACGGCAATCCTTGAGTGTGATGTCGAGGCATTTCCCGAACCATTTACCTGGTGGGAGCGAGAGGATGGTAGAATAGTCGAATCGTCTTCAAAGTATCGTATGGATGTTTACGATAAGCGGGAAATCTACAAGGTAAAACTTTCTAAACCAAATATATGTATAAATTGCTTATTTTCACAAATTTCTCATATATTGAAATAAAAAATATGCGATATTCTTTCAGTTTAAAATGCGTTTGAATATTTCAAAGATAAATTATCAGGATCACGGTTCTTATCACTGCAGTGTTAAAAATATGGTGGATATGACAAAGGGGACAGTTATGGTTTATGGTTAGTTGAATTCTATAACAGCTAATTTTATTGTATTGACTTGTTGGCTCGTGTATTGTTTTGCCAGATGGGACAAAGCGGGTATCGATGGACAGTGGAGAGTTGCGCCATGAAGTAATTTATGGTGTTAGACCACCGACAAAAGTTGACATCGACGATATCTGTCCACCTCAGCAAAGTTGCGATGCTTGTCCACGTGTTAAATGTGGATTTTCCGACTATGGTGCTTGTTTTGAAATTTCACCGCTTGTTAGCGATGACAATTATACAGGATTAAACTCGCGCCAATGTGGTTGGTAAAATAAATATTATTAAGTAACCTAATTAAAAACTATACACACTATTTTTCCACCATGTATTGATAAATATTTTTATTGACATGTTCGCAACACGTGCGTAAACAGGGGGAGTGCTGGAAGCCGTAGGGAAGCCTGTTTTCAAAGGAAATATGGATGACACTCACGGATATTGGATGCACGATGCTCTGCCGAGAACAGAGGCTTCAGCAGAGAAATTCTGGGTTACACGCAGTAATAATACTGCTTTTATTTATGAGTACAACAGAAAGGAAGACGTTAAGTATCGTCAGCCACGAATGATCAAGTTACCCATACCCTTTAAGGTATTTATACTCTTTGTAAAAAAATCTTGAAATGAGAAAAAAAAAACACGTTTTATTTATTATCAGTTATGTGTAAATGACGCGATAGTAGGATACTTTCTTTATCAAATAAATTTACTACTGGCTTTAGTGCACTCACTTGGTCGCTCTGATCGTTCATGCTGAAATATTTCACAGCCAAATAATTCACACTGTGTCCAAGCCAGCGCAACTCTGTATCTTGTGCAATCGTTTTCACGATGGCGCTCATCCAAATAAGACAAACTCGTATAGATAAGGTTGATAGTCCACTACGCCCATAGGGCTGAAATAGAGCGCTCGTACATGTTGCTTATTATACTAGATTTCTTTTTTTTTTGAATAATTCAAAACGACCTTTTTCGTCCGCAAACGTGTGAATATTTCAGAATAAAATTTTTTACACTGATTTTGTATGCTCCTCGAGAATATTCTCCAGAGACTATAAGTTATGAGTGGATCACTCGCGTGTCTAGAGCACAGAAAATGAGCAAAGAGCTCGTCTCGCCGCATAGCTGAAATTTCTGCATTTGATTTGAGATAAAGAAAAATTTTTTGTTTTTTATTTTAATGCAGTTTTTGCCTTATGTATTTAATTTAAAATTTTGTTTCATTATTGATTTATCGACGCGGTTGCGGTAATGATAATTTTTTGTTGTCCATTTTTTTCCAGGGCAATGGGCATGTGGTCTACAATGGCTCGTTTTTTTACAACCCCGAGAACCAATCGTCGGTTTATCGTTTTGATTTGATAACTGCCCAGACAATAAATAATCCTGTCAATCCAAAAATGCATTTGACGTTGCCAAAGCTATCAGTGACATCAAATAATTATCTGTACTCACCAGAACACGATTCTACGTACGTGGACTTTGATGTGGATGAGAACGGCAAGTAGAGAATTGAACACGTACACCTGTATTAGTTTACTTGATGTGCAGTATAACTTAATGAACATCTAACAGCAGTCGTATAAATCCTGTTTTTGATGGGTGATCGTATCCGTAGGGTTATGGGTCATCTACGGCTTGCCATCGAATTATACAGCTGTATTAAAGGTGGATACGGTCAACATGAGGGCTCAACAGGCCTGGAATATTAGTTTCGACCATCATCAGTTTGGAGAAATGTTTATTGCGTGTGGAGTACTCTACGCTGTTCACAATGTCACAGATTCTATGATGGAAATCCGGTAAAATTTCATATAATTAATATTAATTACAAAAATTCTCAATTAAAACTTGTTTAATTATTTTTATAATTTTTTTTTTAATCCAAAGCTCTTTGTCTCGATGCGGCCGTTGTGCTGTGACGATTTTTCAATCCTTTTAGTATTATTGGAACTTTTTTCCGACTATGGATTAAATTCAATTCAACATTATCTTTTTTTTATGTATATCGCTAAAATTATTCAGTTATAAAATGTCAACTTTTGGGATCACTCTTGCTAATTAATTGGGATAGATACGAATTATTAAATCAGATGGGGTTTTTCATCCATTAGCTCAGTAGTGCATGCTTTGCACGCTCAAAAGTCGAGTTATCTTCAATAATGGACTATATTATAAAATTAAAATATTTTACGGAAAAAAAAAAATTAAATAATATAATTTTATTATAAAGAAAGTACTAGATTTTATAAATGGTTTTTTGAACTATGTTTCAGCTTGGCTTTGGATTTGTACAAGAGTACAATTCTTGATGTCAACTTGTCGTTTACAAATCCGTATCGCAAAACAACAATGATACGATACAATCACAGAATGAAAGTGAGTTGAAATTCGTAAGTTAAACAAAAAAAGTAATTTTTATAACTATATAAATATTTGTTGCAGGAGCTGTATACATGGGACAGAGGAAATCTTTTGGCTTATCCGGTGAAATACCACGAAGTCAATAATAATACAAGTGGAATCGTTTAGCCAAAGGTTGGAACACGTTATTTTGTTGGACGACGAAGAATAAGTTGGAAGAAAAGTTTTTCGTTTGCTCTAGTAGAGTTTTCTCATCCTAGTTAGCGTGAGTTTTTATTTGTTTTTTTTTTTCCTATACATAACTACAAATCGATTTTCCTAGCCGATTGACGGATGGGTCGTGGTGAAAGGGGTAATGTGAGATCATATTGAAAGTATATAAATATTTATATTGATATAAAATGAAGCATACAAGACCGAATTAATGTTTATATATACACATTTTTAAGCTCATTGTAAACATGTGTGTTGAAATATCAATCTTATTTTACTATAGTTGATTGATAGTACGTATGAGAAATTGGGAGTGACATTATTGTACAATTTGATTTTATGACTGTTATTTTTTTTTTGGATTGATGCGCATCATCATCGCTATTTTATTACATTTTGATAGATTGGCTTGTTCTTCTTCTGAGAAATATCGTAAATTTGTTTATCTTTATGTCAAAGAAACAAAAAAGATCGATCGTAAGACTAATTTATTACTAAAGTTTTATTGAATCTTGTAGTGCACTCATATATGATGATGATGAAAAATGGGATTTCTTACGGTCAGATTTTTTATACTATTGTATAGTATTTATAGATATAAATTTATGAACATTACCGCAAGATGTAGAAATTACATGGGTTTGTCATAAATAATTTTTTTTTCAACTTACATATCAATATTCAGTAAAAATGTATTTACATTAAAATTCACTCTATATTGTTGCAACAAACTACTTTTTTTAGTTTGTAAAAATTAAAAAAGTAGACTTTTTAAATATTAATTAAATGTATTTACATTAAAATTCACTCTATATTGTTGCAACAAACTACTTTTTTTAGTTTGTAAAAATTAAAAAAGTAGACTTTTTAAATATTAATCTCACTTCCATCTTTATCAAATATTTAGTTGGATATAAGATATCCAACTAAAAATACGACATGTCAACTATTCGGTGGTTATTATATTTTGATATTTCATTTATTTACTTTTTTTTTTTTGTTTCTTTTTAAATACTAAAAATACGACATGTCAACTATTCGGTGGTTATTATATTTTGATATTTCATTTATTTACTTTTTTTTTTTTGTTTCTTTTTAAAGCATGGTTTTCGTCGGCTGTTCATCGGACGTAAAAAAATGTCGCTACATTTTCCCGGGCGAGAGTATAAGCGAGGAACTGTTGAAGGCTGCATTGTAAGTACACTCACCAGTGAATTTAACTACACTTGCCGTCATACACAACTTCAATTTGCGAACACGTTAAAAACAACTTTATTTTTTTCATATATCTAAAAAAAAAAATTATTCTCGTGTGATTGACGTGGGTCTGATGAATCCAGTGAAACTTAAATGAATTCATTAGATGTTTTAATTATCAGCGATATTTCATTTGATTGAGAATTATTGGAGAGAGAAAGAGCACGGAATGAAGTAGAAATATTATAAACGTCAATTAAACGAGTAGATATTTCGCGACAATTATTTTATTATTACAATAAAAAATTAATTTACAAATATTGTCACTCAAAAATCCATGGCATCAAGTCGTGAAAAATGCAATAATGAGCAGGCGGAGAATGGGAAAGCTTTTCATTTAACGAACGTTAAGCCGGGATGAAATGGGAAGCTGTTGTAGATATAAACAGGCCTGTTGAACGCAAAGGAATTCGCAATAGCGAGTGCTGGATTAGTTTGCGAGTCATCGTCTTCAATATTGGACGCCGTAGTGAGTTCGACGGTTCGAGGAGTGCTTGTGAGCGCTTTCGGGTGATCTGTCGTCGGTTTAACGACATTTGTGACACTTGGATGAGCTCCATTGGTGGGAAATCGGGAGAAAGATGGTCCAGAGGGTCTCCATCCGCGTGGGTTATATGCAGGCGTCAAGCCAATTAGTAAGCTCAAGAGCAATATTTCCTGTAATATTAATCCTTTGTCTATATATTGAACAAATTTCACTCTACCACGCGTTATTATGTCTATACAAGAGCTAGAAGTCTTTCGAAAAAATTTTTCATGATTAATTACCTTCATCTTGTAGTTGAAATTTGCGTGAGGCGGTTATACGCCCAAAAAACGATTGAACTGAGCTTTGAGAAAGTCAGTTGGCCCCTTTTATACATGTCTTTTTACATGCCGCACGAAATTTCATTCACTGTTGTGCATACAAATTTTATCAATACACGTAATTTTGTCTAAGGTATATTACATAACCAGCACACATTTATATATAAATAAGTAAAATTTAATGCGTAGCTGTGTGCAACGAATAGTGAAGTACCTTGTATTTTATTTCCATTGATTGATCAATCAATCAATCAATCAATTAGAGCAAGGATACGCTTTTGCGAAAATGGCTCTTTACCATTTACGCTACGATGAATAGACTCAATCAAATTGACTCTCCATGAAGTTTTTTCTCACCTCACTACTGCAAAGAGTCGTTACCTCGGCGTGATAAAATTTATGCCAGAGGTGAAATAAAACTTCTCATTCCTCTTTCTATCGATAATTTATTCATTTTTATTCTACGTGATATTAATTATACGATAAAAATTAAAGATTTTCAGACAACAAAGGATTTAAATTAAAAAAAAAAAAACGATTTTTAGATGGGGTTTTATACTTTATCATATTTTTTCTTCGTTATGCATGCAATGAAGTTAATAAGAAATTTTTTTTTTCATAAGTAAAGCTATAATATGTTTATGAAAATATGAAAATGTAATTAAGTTCATGTCAAGCAGTCAATTTAAAGAGTGTATTTGACGTATTCTGCCAGAGATTAGTTGGATATCAAGAGACTATTTCATCGGTTAATATATATTTTTTTTGTTTGTTATGCTTTAGACGTCTTATTTATGTATGCAGACTACTGAAGCAATCCGGGGCCAGTGGTCAAAGTCAACGTGCCGAGCACTGTAATGCGACGAGGCAACAGTCCTTTGGGAGAACTGACGTTGCAGACACGCACTTTACGTGGCCTCTTCAAGGGTCGCTAGGCTTTTAGCTTGGCTATAGGTTTACGCACCAAGGACTTCACTTCTCCCGGGAAATGAATTTTTACAGCAATTTCCACTGAGTATTATCTCGGCTTCGGCACCGGCATCAAAACCATAAGACAGATGTCGTGCGGAAATCTTCTGCGCGTTGAAGGAATTTCACGATGTGTGCAGCTAAAACTTGACATTTTTCTTCTTTATGCCAAGGTTGGCATATCGCTGTCTGCAGTGTCCACAAATTTTTTGACAAGGCCTATATAGCCTTGGCTTAGTGAGTAAGTATTATAAATGACACGTAGATCTATATTTTTATGACAAAGTTTTACGCTGAGAAGCGTTAGATTTTTTTTTATGATTTTTACAATTTATAACATTGTTAAAATTTTATTATTACCAACTGCCGTTGGATTAGTTGGATATCTCTAGAGTTACTATTTTTTTTACTTTGTTTTCGTCTTTTTGAATAGATGCGGTGTCGCACACTGCTTATTCGACGACGATAAAATGATAAGAAGCAGTTATCCGTGGAAGCCGACAGAAATTCACCGGTATAAAGCTCTCAATAAAGTAGAATTCTACCCTGCTGCTATTGAATCGAGGGATAACTGCTGTTTTATACGACGAGCTGCGCTAGGAGTGATGGTATGTCGAGAATTTTATGCATTTTAATCTATCGCAGACTTTTACGACTTAGGTTGCGGTAAAAATAAAAAAAAAAATCAAGAATTTTACTATAAATAAAATGGTCGTGTAGGGAAACGTTTTAAATATGAATATTTAAAATTTTTTTAAGCTGGTTTATTAAAAACAAAAAAATAGGAAATTCATTTGAAGATAATAATTGAATAGCGTTATTTTCAAAAGTAAGTGATTAATATAACAGTTGCCTTTACCAACAACGAACTCATTGTGATAAAAAAGCTCGTAGAAAAAGCGATTAAAAAAAAAGAATGAATGTGTGACAGCTACATATATGTGTATATGCACATTTTGCAAAGGTAATGAATTTTCACGGATTCGCAAGCTGTTCGCAACAGCTTTCTGCTCATGTTACTCCCCGGTTGAATCTCACCACAGTGTATATAGCTCTTAAATCAGAATAAGCGGTGGAGAAACTTCAGAAACACAAAATGCTGTATCAGAGAGATTTGTCCCAATTCGTTTATCAAACGAGGATGACAAGTATGTCATAGTATATTTCCGCTATAGTTATAAACGTATTATCAATGTGCATATAGAGCTTTTTTCTAAATACTTACCACAACAGACAGTTTGTTAAAATTCTTAATCCTATCAAAATTGAAATTTATCGAAATTTTCTGCAGCATCTCATTAGCTACTTAGACAAGCACTATACAGCCTAGATTGTTTCACTTGAGATCTTGCATTTGAATTTATACGAGTTCCATCTTGCTGAGTCGACTGAAAGTTTTGAACTTGTCGCTGTTAGTGCTACACAACGCATACAGTGGGCATATATAAGTTTAGTCCATTCACAACTGTATTTCGCGATGGGATTTCAACTTGGATAATTCTCGATGCCAGCCTTGAAGCCAGAATGTAATCCGGCTAGTCGTGTGCTGTTGGGGAAACTGGAATTTCGCACGGTATAAACTCTAAGCCACAATATTATTTTTTTTAAGTCTTTTCTCAACTCAGTTTTAGGAGATTTAAGTTGAATATCTTTATAATAAGTAATACATTTCGTAAAAAAGTTATGAATTAATGGTGCTACAGGATAAATAATGGGAGTTTTAGACAATGGTAAAATTTATTGACAAACAAGTTGGATTATTCTTCACAATTGGATGGCAGCAGGATAGAAGTAATTATTCGTCATATACAACCGGGATCTGTCGCGAGTGTGCTGCTGCTGCTGCTGCTTCATTGTCTGAGTTAGATTTATAACGACATCTGCCCCCGAATTGAGAATGGCAGCGACTTGGTGCCATTTGTCTGCTAGAGAGCGGTCTATCTACATAGAGATAGCGAAAGGAAGATGTCGGTCCGTGGCTGCGTTAAACTACCCTCTCAAAGAGTAGAAGCGGCGAAGCTTTCAGTAACAAGACCAAGACGAATTCCTATCAATATACTAACTATACCACAGCATGGTATCGCAACTCCTGCGAATATCCTCCTATTCAATGTACAAACCCCCACAATTTATCTCCACTAATCCCATCAAGATTGAAATCAATTTCCAAGTGCTGCCGGGCGAAATTTCAAATTGAAATAATACATTTACACGTCTATTAAGAAGATAAATAATTCAATTATTATACCCATAACGACTTTGTCGAAAAAAAAAAAACGAAAAAGTGTGGAAAACATTAGCATGATGCTAAGCGTGATGTGAGAACTAAAATGCCGAGATGAATATGCATCGTTTATGGCAGAGATTTTAGGGAGAATATGATTGCTGCAGCAACGCAGCACCTAGAGTGCACGCTGCACACATCGAATATAATATACATACTCTATGTATGTATATATATATACGAATATCTGAATAACACACGGCCATTATCGTGGTTCACCACAGAAAGCTCCATTTCGCTGTGTATTTTTCTCCTGCCCATTTCTTCGCCGCACTTAAGTTTATTAAATTCTCCAATGGTTGGATAGAAATAGGGGAATGAGGTTGTTCAATCGTAAGAGCTTGGAATTCCTCAAAGGTAAAGCTAAAAGGGACACGCTGACAGATATATATAATTGAATAGGTAAGTTCGTGACATCAAGCAGATCGTTACAAAGACGTCGACGATTAAATACGCTTTGTTAGTTCCATGATATTCTTGTTTATTCGTGTAAAAATGCTCTATAGATTGCCTGATAATTTACACTTCATAATCAAGTCGTTTGTAAAGGGGATATCCTTTACTGAAGGATATAGTAAAGCTAGATTATACTTTTTTCGGGCAAATTACCAGGACGGTAATAAATTCGGTTATAAATTAAATAATCAATAGTCATTTTATAGAATTTAAAATTAAATGCATGTAAGAGTAACTAAATTTTTTTATATCTTCTGATAGTATTGAAAATGAAGCTAATGAGGGAACGATTTTTGCTTTGTAGAGAAGATATAGAGTTTCAGTCAAAATTACGCGACACTGATGAGTGAAAATTAGATGAGCGACAGTGATGAGGTCCTATATATATTTGTGTACCGATTTTCAACTCTAGAGACTGACTTTTTATCAATGTTCGCACATTAAAAGGCAGATTAATTTTTCTAGTCATAACAGATTCATATAAAAAATTACCATTTGCTATAGAATTAACTTTAATTCTTAGAACATGATGTATTTGTTTTAACGCGATTTAAACACATTGTGGCGACGTACTGGCGCCAATTTTGATCTACAAGGAAATATTTAGATTGGTTGATGATAATGTTGGATTCAATTACGCCATATATTTCTTGTGTATGTAAATAAACAGATGAAGATTGGTGGGGATTATGCATTGATAAGAGCAATAGATAACTGATGATAAGTTTAGACGATGTGTATTTTTATTTTGATTCTGCGCAGTTGAAATTTACAATCGAAAACCAAAGCATTAAGAAAAAATATGTATAAATCGAGCAAGTGCATACAAATAAAAAAAATTAATTATTGATATACATGTGTAGCTCGCGAGTCGTGTTTGTGCAGCGAATTTTAATCAGATTAAGTGGACAGCGTGTGTATGAATTGAATTTTAACGATTTAATTATTATGATTACAACAGAATAACACTTTTGATGAAATAACGAGATAGTATTTAATACAATTACGGATAAAAAAGTGTTTAAATACTTCATTTAAATGATTAAATAATAGTATATACTCTGTATTTGTTATAATCAATTAATCATCTAGAAATGGATGGCCAGGAAGGCAGTGCGCTGACAGCGGAATTTTCTCTAAAACTGAATGATAAATCGCCAAATTCCGTGGCAGAATTAAAAATAAAATCCTACAACACCCGGTGGCTTGTTCTCACTTTATATTCACTTTATTGTGGATTGAGCACGTTTCAATGGGTGGAATACTCCATCATTTCAAATATTGCTTCCAAGTGAGTAAATGAATTTAAAAATTCTAACAACTCCAATTTTCCTTGATAAATTAATAATTTTCAAATCCCCAGGTACTATGGAGTTTCTCTGCTTGCAATTGATTGGACAGCTATGACATACATGTTGTATTATGTGATACTAGTGATTCCGGGTTCATATATGGCTGAAAAAATAGGATTAAAATGGACTATTGTACTAGGGAGTAGTTTAGTGTGCGTGGGTTCGTGGATTAAAATTTTCTCCGCTCATCCCGATGGTTTTTTGATCGCATTTATTGGTCAATCGTTTCTGGCAATTACTCAAGTCTGCATTGAAATGGAAATTTAATATTTCATTTCATGTTTAATTATAATTATTGGTATTTACAGGTGCTGATACTGACTGTACCAGGTCGATTATCTGCTCAATGGTTTCCAACGAGTCAAATTTCGACTGCAACGTCACTGGGCATTTTTGGGAATCAGTTGGGAGTCGCTCTAGGCTTTTGCATCCCTCCTCTAGTGGTAAGAAACCACAAAGACCTCGCAGATATCACCGTCGATCTGTCACGGCTGTTCTGGACAGTTGCCATTATCTCGTCCATCAGTCTTGTTCTCGTTATCATTTGTAAGTATTTATTCTTAATAAATGAGTGTAATATAAATTCTATAATTGATGATAATTGCTGAAAGAAAAATTTTATCTTATACAGTTTTTCAGGATGAACCAAAATTACCTCCAAGTGAAGCTCGTGCGCTTCAAAAAATCAATTGCAAGGACAATGAATCAAGTTTCCGTGAGCCGATGAAACGACTTCTTACCAACAAAAGCTACCTCATCCTCTGCAATTCGTATGGTCTTGGTATTGGCGTTCTCAATGCCGTTGGAACTCTGCTCAATCAGATATACCTGTCTCACTTTGAGGTAGGAAATTTTTTGTTTTATTTGTGACAAAATAAAAGTTTACATTTGTTTTTTTTAGAATGGCGAAGCAGACGCTGGACGAATTGGATTGACAATAATTGTCATGGGAATGTTTGGGTCTATTAGTATTGGCATGATTTTAGATAAAACTCACAAATTCAAGTAAGAACGATAGGGAAATAAATTAATTTTTCTTCGAGGAAACTAACTTATCTTTTGAACTTTTTCAGGGAAACGACAGTGATAGTCTACTTCCTATGTCTTCTTGGGCAAATATTCTTTGCGATTGCCTTATGGGTAGAGATAAAGTGGATGGTTTACTTGTCTGCAATGTTCCTCGGGTAAGTTGAGTATGCACACACTACGCTTCATACGTTTATTCGACATGAAAATCAAAAAATCAAAAAGTTTTCAAACCTCAAGTTTATATATAGTGATTTAGTTCATGCTCGCACGATAAATTTATATCTCATACCTCTTTGCGCACGGTTATATGCTCATAGATTTTTCATATCTGGTTACCTGGCACTTGGGTACGAAATGTGCTCCGAGTACACTTATCCAGAAGCTGAATCGATCGCCACTGGTGTTCTCAACATTGCCAACAACATTTATGGCGTTATTCTTGTTATATTGTCAGGTAAACTCATGGAATACTATGGTGATATTGCGGTGCATATTTGTTTGTGTTCGTCTCTTTTTGTTGGCTTTATTATGACTGTATTGACAAAAGACGAACAGCGCCGACAGGATGCGAGAAAAATAGCATACAACATTGTTCAGACAAAAGTTCAAGATCGTAGTCATAAAAATGTAGATTTTAAAAGTAATGTATAACAAAATATTTTTAATTTCTTTTTAAATTTATATATAGCATTATTGAATTTTTATTTTATATTCAATATATAATATTGATGTGAAAATTTAAAATTTTCTCGTCTTATTCAATTTGTATTATTTTATTTTTTACTTATTTGGTGTAATAACTAAAGTTGAATTGTTTGTTCTTTTTTTTATGTGTGCGCGAGTGTGTGTGTTGGCGCTTACCAAAATTTGTCGGCTTTCCCACGAGGATTAGAAGTGATAAGGTAGAAACCAGGAAAAAGCGAGACGTTTTACGGATGGAGAATAAAAAAAAGGAGTGAAAAAGGCGTTAGCGTGGTGAGAAGAAAGTAGAGAGGCTTATTAGACAACTATCGCTAACTTCAATAGGTGGTGAGTGCTAGAAAACTTTTTTTTATCCTTCTTCACTAAGTAGTTTAAAGAGAAAATTTTCTCTCTGCACATTTTACACTGTGCAAGAATAAATTTGATAATTTTTTTAGAGAAATTTTTTTTTTTACTCCATATTTGTATATAATTACGAGGTATTTTTATGATGGAATAATTGTTTTGAATTAATTTTCAGTTTAAATTTTACCGCCATTTCAAGTTGTAGTTGAGCATTTGGCCACCGAGCAGCGCAACATGGAAACGGGTCCGCGAAAGAGAAGTGGGAATTTGGCCGTGGAGAAAGTGAAAATGGCGAAAAAAGCTCAGTCATCTCGCGATCCTTCGAATTGTAATTTTTAATTACCTGCGGAATGTGATATTTATCTTGTTTCAGTGTCTGTTTATGTGTGAGTGCAATTGACAATTGTGTATTGGTGTTTCTGAACGTTCAACAATTGAAAACCGGTGAAAACGACTGACTTTGGACCAACGAAATATACAATGGACGCCACGCCGATTGAGTGAGTAGTTTTTTTGATATTGTTCTAAATGACTCAACATAAATTTACCCTGCATGATGACAAATACCAGGATATCGAGCTCTGATGCTTAGCTGAAAAAAAGCGAATAACATTTCAGCTGCAATAGGTATCAGTTGATTGTCATGTTCACAAAAAAAAAGTTGGGTAGTCTCATCAGGCATCAACTGTTGATGTATATTAAATGAATATTTAATGCTTGTTAAATAAGTCATGTCAACAACCGAGGACCTAAATCGAGGGGATTGAATAGCCTCTTCAATAATTTGATTATTATTGGAAAGTGGAATTATTGGACAAATAGCTGACATGCGAATAATATTGGATTTTTTTTTCTGTCTAGAAGTATTATGTAGGAGTATTATTTAATGTAAGAGATACAATCTTCGATTGAATTTATTGCTTATATGTGTATTTAATTGGTGAGTGCTTTATCTAGCAGCAATAATAGCGTAGGTCATATTTACTCTCTTATATGCTTGTGTTTTGACTTTGAGGCCATTCCCAAAGCCCTATTGCTTCTAATGCTGTTTACCTTGCTTGCACAATTATTTGCCGACTTTTATGACATTTTTTTCTCGCAAATATTAAGGTTAACGATGATTGACTGCCAGTAAAAAATGCTTGGTTACCAGTTAGAAAAAAATTTTTACGTAGCTTATAATCTGTGAGGAAATTTTTTTTTGTTTTCGTTTGTTGGATTAAATAAAATTCTTTCAGTGTTTTCATGTTCAAAGATTGGGTAAGTGGATATGGAAAAGGGAAGTGGTTCTTCTTTTTCTCTCCTTCACTGTTTTACGTTTGGCCATTTGCAACTGCATAAGTCATATTTATGCGGCAATGCAGTTGGCAGCCACATTCATTCTCGCCGTGAGGTATTGGTCCGGATTTTAGACTCATTGGAGTACTTCCGCCTGTTATCGCGTGCAGTTATATTTAATAGGCATTCTTTCATGGGTCTCTCAGTCGTTCATGTTGTCTGGTTTTTGTTTTTAATTGTAATTATTCTTATTGAAGAAGAAAAAGTTTTGATGAATTAATTTAATCCGGATTAAATTAACTATATATTGCGTCTATTGATTGGAAAATTCCGCCTATTTCTCATGGCCCATAAAGTTTTCTTTTCTTTTTTTTTTACTTAAACTTTATCATTGATTGCATCCTCAGTTATGATTCTCGCTTTGTTTTCTCCGGCTTTTCCCAAGCGTTCCACGTATACAGGTATATTATGTGTATGGAAATGGATGAGTATAAGAAGGTCATGGAAGAATGAACCATCAAGTTTTCGGAAAAGTTGGCTCATTTGGCTAATAGTGGGTGCTCTCAATGCTTTTATGATTTTTTTTATCTCTTGAAA
Source organism: Macrocentrus cingulum (assembly GCA_002156465.1). NCBI lineage: Eukaryota > Metazoa > Arthropoda > Insecta > Hymenoptera > Braconidae > Macrocentrus > Macrocentrus cingulum. The sequence continues at coordinate 239,733 of MVJL01000523.1, read as the reverse complement.
AAATTTTCTCCAACTCTAAATTAATGTGTGCAATTAAATTTGATTAAAAATGAGTTTAATATGTATGATTTTTTTTCTTTTAATTGCAATATTGAGGAATTATTATGTGACAAAATTATTTTGATACATTTTTAATTATTAAAAAACATATTTTTCTCGTGTTATTGTATTTGAATTTGAATTTTCTCTTTGTATATACAGATTTTATGATTGTCATGTTTATTGATTGAAAAATTTAATTGGAAATCATTGTTTGCCAATCCACATAGATATATGTATAATACGACCGTGTGCGTTGAGTGCTCAAGAGACCAATCGGCGAATGACGTTGGAGAATGTGATGAAATCTGGTGTGTTCGCGTGTGACAAGCAATTTTATATCGGAAATGTCGACAATATAATGATATTAACGGTTTGAATGAAATTTGCGTGTGATAAGGGCCGAAAATTCATTAATTTACCTATTTCACGATAATTAATTCTCTACGGATATTAATTCTAACTTTATTACTAGACAATTTTCCATTTTATTACTCGATTATGAATTTGTGTAATTTCAACACATGTTTTGTTCGACTTATTATGTCTAATCCCACTTTTATAATTATTTTTTCTTTTTCATGTTGAGCTTTTTATAAATATATAATTATGTATAGATTTTCTGAAAAAATCGGGGAAAAAATTTTCAGTATCAATTTGAAACGTTGATAAGTATTTATTTTGATTTTTTTAAATATTTGACAGAGAGAGAGAGAGAGAATTTTATGTACATAATTTATTGTTGAAAAAATATTTATAGGCATGACTTGGTGATTTCAATTTCATAGTTTTTGATATTTTATCGATTCACACTCTATTTCATTAAATTCATGCAGTATTATCACTTTTAGTGTCATTCATTATTAATAATTAATTAAAATTTTGTTGATAAATTTTTTAAACATTTTTAAAATGACTACTTTAACATTACATAAATTATATAATTTATTGAAATTTTTATCATGCATGTATTTTGAACATATTTAAGTTGTTAAAAAATTGTTCGATTTTATTATGACACATTATATTTATTATATTTGATATTTTATGCACAAAAACAATGTTTTCCGGCAATAACTTGGCTGTCAATAATTTGATAGCTGCTTACAAATTGGAAATCATTTTTTTTTTTTGCTTTTCGTTATTGTTAAAGCATTATTTATTGAGAGAATGTGTCGGGCCTATAATAATCTCCGGGTGCCATCGCTGGAGCTTGGCAATAAACCATCAATGTGCGTATCATTATTATCGCTATTATCGTCAGTGGAATGGGGCATAATTTATCGTATGAGGTTCTGCCACATCTCTCCCGCGTTGTCGTTACCGTCGCGAACGCGCGCGCGCGCACGTGCTCCATGTCTGTGCATTGTGTGCTGTGAGAGGAAATTGTGCATAGCAATGTCACCGTCAATATTATTGACGTTCGACGGATATTATTGTCTACCGCAAAAACCCAATTTAACCTTTCTCAACATCTGTTGTAAATCAATTATAAAGAGTTTTTTTTTTATCACCAAAATTTAATTGCTGATGATGATATTGCAATCTTTTATTAATCGATTTTTACTTCAAATTTTCATTATTTTTTTTTGACAATTAGAAAAAAAATTTATTATTGATTATATGCGTATACTTTAATTGTTAATAAAATGACAGAATATATTTTCAATGATTTATTTGATGAAATGATATTAATTAAAATGATATTTATCTATAGATTCAAGTATATAATTTATGCTTGAGTAATCAAATTTGAATATTCATTGGCACACGTCTATAAATATTTATAGATAAAAATATACACATCATCTGAGTATTTTCACTAAAAATCAATAAAAAATATTTTTCTCTGTGTATTCTTTCAAGATCATATAATAGAATTGCAAATAATAATTATTATTCTTTTGATCCTTTATCTCAGGATAATAATAAATTATTTTAAATACTGGTTTTTATTGAATTTCGATGCGTTTTAATTAAAAAGTCAGCGTGAAAGGTTTTATTAATATTGAGGAGAGAGGAATATACGTATAGAGAGAACAATTGTGATGCAATATTTTAATTGGACTTGATTATATATATATATTTATTTTTATTTTTTAACTTATTAATTATTCTCGGTGTGATGTTAATAAACGGCTGCACATTATTCTTGTTTTCTCGTCGTTCTGTCCTCTGCTACTGACATTTGAGTTCTTTTAATAAGTGCACGACGGCGACATTCTCTTTCTCAAGCGAGTCGAAGCGTCAAGACGAAATTGCTTTTCCACTATTGCTATAATCGAGTTGAGTTGATTTCTTCCTACGACACAACTGAAAATCTTTTTTCTCATTGATTCTTTTTTCCTCGCCCTCTTATACTTCTAGGCTTCGATATATGTACTAACTACATATGTACCTAACATCGTCGTCAATTGTTGCAGAGTGATCAAGACTGTGCACGATTAATGGGAGTAATCTTGAGGGATAAAATCGATAAAAACAATGGGTAAAAGCTATCCAAATAAATTGCCAAGGAAATCGGGTGCCAAGTCAGCTTTTGAGGCTCGTGCAGATAGTTCCTTTCGATATGTTTTTCACTGATTTGTTTCGATCCTTGTTGTTATGCACTCGCAACAATAATTCACAGAATTAGATTTATAAAAAATTTATTTGCCTAAATTTCGTGACTCAAAAAAAAAAACTATTTCAAATTAGTTGGCCTGCTTGAGCAGCTCAATCGACTTGGAATTTTTAATGAAGTTTTTATTCAGGAGATCAGGTTAGGGTTTGAAAATAATTACTTTTGAATTCTTGGTCTTAGTCCTTGTTGCACTTTCAATGGTGCACTCTGAATGATGTACTCTCAATGTCAGGTCTAAAATTAGAGGTAAAAAAAATCTGGTTTTACGATTTTTTTTTTGTTAGGCATAAAAAAAATTTCTAGTAGCTTCTGAATTAATTGAGGCTATAATAAATCTGCAATAAATTATTGCTTCGTAGTTTTATGTTTAAAATATTTAATTATTATAAATAAGATAATTAGTTGGATATCTTAGAAATCTAACTGTTGCAGCCGTCCCCATGGCGCGACTTTTGGAAAATTGTGGTGTTTTCTGACTTAGCTCGTCGAACTGATTCAGGATATATATACAGCGTGAAAAAATACATGTAAATTTGTCGTTCATAATAGTCTACAGCCTCGACAACCGGTTAAGCCGACATAAAAACCATGAATTTTAGCGATTTTTTAATTTCACCGGGGAAAAAATTAGTCTACGGATTAAGCCGGTCGATTATTTACGTTCAGCGTAAAAAAATACGTCTAAATTTGTCGGTCCTAATAGTCTACAGCCTCGACAACCGATTGTCTACGGATTAAGCCGGTCGATTATTTACGTTCAGCGTAAAAAAATACGTCTAAATTTGTCGGTCCTAATAGTCTACAGCCTCGACAACCGATGTAGCCGGCCGAAAAACCGCGAATTTCAGTGATTTTTTTAAATGACCGCGGGAAAAATTAGTCTAACGATTAAGCAGCTCGATTATTTGCATTCGTTTAGTCTACGGATTAAGCCGGTCGATTATTTACGTTCAGCGTAAAAAAATACGTCTAAATTTGTCGGTCCTAATAGTCTACAGCCTCGACAACCGATTTAGCCGGCCGAAAAACCGCGAATTTCAGTGATTTTTTTAAATGACCGCGGGAAAAATTAGTCTACCGATTAAGCAGCTCGATTATTTGCATTCGGTTAGCCGGCCGAAAAACCGCGAATTTCAGTGATTTTTTTAAATGACCGCGGGAAAAATTAGTCTACCGATTAAGCAGCTCGATTATTTGCATTCGGCATGGAAAAATACATCTAGATTTGTCGGTTCTAATAATTTAAAGCCTTGGCAACCGGTTGAGCCGGCTGAAAAACCGCGAATTTCAGTGATTTTTTATTATCACCGCGGGAAAAATTGATTAACGGATTAAGCCGATCGATTGTTTACATTCAGCGAGATGAAATACAAATAAATTTGTCGGTCCTATTGGTCTACAGCCTCGACAACCGATTAAGCCGGCCGAAAAACCGCGAATTTCGGGAAAAATTGATTAACGGATTAAGCCGGTCGATTGTTTACATTCAGCGAGATGAAATACAAATAAATTTGTCGGTCCTATTGGTCTACAGCCTCGAAAAACCGATTAAGCCGGCCGAAAAACCGCGAATTTCGGTGAATTTTTATTATCACCGCGGGAAAAATTAATTAACGGATTAAGCCGGTCGGTTATTCACATTCAGCGTGATAAAATACGTCTAAATTCATCGCTCCTAATTGTCTACAGCCTCGACAACCGATTAAGCCGGCCGAAAAACCGCGAATTTCAGTGATTTTTTATTATCACCGCGGGAAAAATTGATTAACGGATTAAGCCGGTCGATTGTTTACATTCAGCGAGATGAAATACAAATAAATTTGTCGGTCCTATTGGTCTACAGCCTCGACAACCGATTAAGCCGGCCGAAAAACCGCGAATTTCAGTGAATTTTTATTATCACCGCGGGAAAAATTAATTAACGGATTAAGCCGGTCGATTGATTACATTCAGCGAGATGAAATACAAATAAATTTGTCGGTCCTGTTGGTCTAAGGCCTCGACAACCGATTAAGCCGGCCGAAAAATCGCGAATTCCAGTGATTTTTTATTATCACCGCGGGAAAAATGAATTAACGGATTAAGCCGGTCGGTTATTCACATTCAGCGTGATAAAATACGTCTAAATTCATCGCTCCTAATTGTCTACAGCCTCGACAACCGATTAAGCCGGCCGAAAAACCGCGAATTTCAGTGATTTTTTATTATCACCGCGGGAAAAATTAATTAACGGATTAAGCCGGTCGGTTCTTCACATTCAGCGTGATAAAATACGTCTAAATTTGTCGGTCCTATTGGTCTAAGGCCTCGACAACCGATTAAGCCGGCCGAAAAACCGCGAATTCCAGTGATTTTTTATTATCACCGTAAATACGTCTAAATTTGTCGGTCCTATTGGTCTAAGGCCTCGACAACCGATTAAGCCGGCCGAAAAACCGCGAATTCCAGTGATTTTTTATTATCACCGGGGGAAAAATTGATTAACGGATTAAGCCGGTCGATTGTTTACATTCAGCGTGAAAAAATACGTCTAAATTTGTCGGTCCTATGGTCTAAGGCCTCGACAACCGATTAAGCCGGCCGAAAAACCGCGAATTCCAGTGATTTTTTATTATCACCGTTAAATTTGTCGGTCCTATTGGTCTAAGGCCTCGACAACCGATTAAGCCGGCCGAAAAACCGCGAATTCCAGTGATTTTTTATTATCACCGCGGGAAAAATTAATTAACGGATGAAGCCGGTCGGTTATTCACATTCAGCGTGATAAAATACGTCTAAATTTGTCGGTCCTATTGGTCTAAGGCCTCGACAACCGATTAAGCCGGCCGAAAAACCGCGAATTCCAGTGATAAAATACGTCTAAATTTGTCGGTCCTATTGGTCTAAGGCCTCGACAACCGATTAAGCCGGCCGAAAAACCGCGAATTCCAGTGATTTTTTATTATCACCACGGGAAAAATTGATTAACGGATTAAGCCGGTCGATTGTTTACATTCAGCGAGATGAAATACAAATAAATTTGTCGGTCCTATTGGTCTACAGCCTCGACATCGGGAAAAATTGATTAACGGATTAAGCCGGTCGATTGTTTACATTCAGCGAGATGAAATACAAATAAATTTGTCGGTCCTATTGGTCTACAGCCTCGACAACCGATTAAGCCGGCCGAAAAACCGCGAATTTCAATGATTTTTTATTATCACCGCGGGAAAACTTGATTAACGGATTAAACCGGTCGGTTATTCACATTCAGCGTGATAAAATACGTCTAAATTCATCGCTCCTAATTGTCTACAGCCTCGACAACCGATTAAGCCGTAACGGATTAAGCCGGTCGGTTATTCACATTCAGCGTGATAAAAAACGTCTAAATTCATCGCTCCTAATTGTCTACAGCCTCGACAACCGATTAAGCCGGCCGAAAAACCGCGAATTTGGTTATTCACATTCAGCGTGATAAAAAACGTCTAAATTCATCGCTCCTAATTGTCTACAGCCTCGACAACCGATTAAGCCGGCCGAAAAACCGCGAATTTCAGTGATTTTTTATTACCACCGCGGGAAAAATTGATTAACGGATTAAGCCGGTCGATTGTTTACATTCAGCGAGATGAAATACAAATAAATTTGTCGGTCCTATTGGTCTAAGGCCTCGACAACCGATTAAGTATTAACGGATTAAGCCGGTCGATTGTTTACATTCAGCGAGATGAAATACAAATAAATTTGTCGGTCCTATTGGTCTAAGGCCTCGACAACCGATTAAGCCGGCCGAAAAACCGCGAATTTCAGTGATTTTTTATTATCACCGCGGCAAAAATTGATTAACGGATTAAGCCGGTCGATTGTTTACATTCAGCGAGATGAAATACTAAACCGCGAATTCCAGTGATTTTTTATTATCACCGCGGGAAAAATTGATTAACGGATTAAGCCGGTCGATTGTTTACATTGAGCGAGATGAAATACGTCTAAATTTGTCGGTCCTATTGGTCTACAGCCTCGACAACTGATTAAGCCGGCCGAAAAACCGCGAATTTCAGTGATTTTTTATTATCACCGCGGGAAAAATTGATTAACGGATTAAGCCGGTCGAATTCACTTAGAGCATCGATTATTCGTGTGGTATCGAATTTCAGTGATTTTTTATTATCACCGCGGGAAAAATTGATTAACGGATTAAGCCGGTCGAATTCACTTAGAGCATCGATTATTCGTGTGGTAAAAAATATTTATAATCGATGGAAGATGAATAAAATTGAAATTTCATTAAATTCAAATTTTTAAATGGTATTTTGACCTTTTAAAAAATAGCAAATTTCGTGGAATGTCGTTTCGTGCAACTTGGGCAGAAAATATCTACCGTGAAAACTTTCCATTGCAGCCGCGAGAGACGAGATAAAATTGGAAATCGACATGATGCGACGATATGCCTCGTCGAGGTTAATTTAGAAAGGTGATGTATAGGTAAAAATTCGGGTCGACAGCCCGAGCATACACGCGAATGCGTGCGATAAATACATATACTTTCAAGATCGAGAACGTTCTAATTTATTAGGTGTTTATAATCCGATAAATGAGCCTTGCTAACAAAATTTTAATATGATAAATAATTTTTTTTTTCATTAGCCCAAGTATACTTGCAATGACCTAAAAATATTTCACATGAATTTCATTACATGTTTTTTGTATATTTCGCGTGGAATAAATTAAAAAAATTGTGTATCGTTATTTACTTGAAGTATATTTCTAACTGGTAAACTCGCCTTCTTGCTGTCACTTGCATAAACGTGATTCAGGCAGGTGAACAAAGAAAAACTCGAGACAAATGGTAGTGACATAAAACAACGGAAGGCCTCATGAATGTAATAAAAGGCTTGGATGAAGGCAGGTGATTCACCGAAGATTGCAAGCTTACTTCCTACTCTTTCCTGTGTCGCCTCTGAAATATCAACCTCGTTGCACTGCTCAATCTTGGCTAGCAAGTTGAAAGCAACTCAATTATTTCCACAGATTAAATGAACTTGAAAAAACAATTAAAAATTATAAGTATATACATTTATAAAATAAAATTATCACAACAGAGGATTTATTTTTAACTCTTAGTACATTTAAAGATGTATACGAAGTACAGTCTCTGCTAAGAAAGTTTCTGTATTAAAAAACTGAAATTTCTTTAATGTATATAATTGAAAAAAAAATTTTTTCTACTAAAAGTTATTAAATTATGTTATTTATTTACGGAATTTTTGGTACACTGAAATGAGATTGTGAGTTTCTGCCGAATTTTTGTTTAATTAAAAATTTTTATGGCTCATTTAAAACTACTATTGTCAACGTCATCAAAAAAAGTTTTAATTTACATCATGCATAAAATTTTCTTCAAATAAGCTATAAAAATTTTCCGATGAAACAAAAATTCAAAAAAATTGACATTTCGAAAGCAGCAATAAAGATATTGTTTAATTTAATGATTTTTGTGTCGACAAATCAGTAGCATAATCTTCCGCCAATTTTCAATAAAAAAAAAAATTTTCTTCCATTGTGATATATTGAAAAAATTTCTGTTTTAACACGAAAATTATTTACAAGGACTGTACCTCATACAGCCTTTTAACGTTGTTAAATAAAAAAATTAACTAATAATCTCTGAGCATCCTTCTAATAGAAAGTGACCTTTGTAGAGAGGTCACTCTCTAGGTCATGCAAAATATATTTAAGAAAATAAAATAACTAATAATTTTTTTTTTCAATCAGAAAAGAAATTAAAATCGCCTTGCTTTGATTTTAGGGATAATCTACGACAATCTTAATTTAACAAGTGAATTTTATTGAAAAAAAAAATGTTACCCACTATAAAATCCCACCATTTCCACTAAAAAAATTTTTTTCTCTATTTCTTATAGAAGAATGAATATTTTTAATTAAATCCCCAATTGTTTAATCGATATTTCGTTCAACCTGAAAATTTTCTACGTGATCGCGCGACATGAAAATAAAATAATAACAATTATAAAAAGCCTTAGGTCATTGATATAAATATTGTGACTTAAAAAAATTTATTATTAGATTTAAAGACAAGTGTTTAATAGGTCATGTAATTACTAGAAGAGATTTCCAAATTATTTCCGAGAGTTATTCGTCGTATTGATGACAATTACGTAATGTTAAGTAAATTATCCTGACTGATGATGATTATAAGCTTTGAAGGGAGAAGAAGAATTATGTTTGAGTTATTATATCCGGGATAGCGCGAACGCAGTCCCGACTAACAAAAATTATACGCCCGAGATATCCACATTAGGGATATTCGCAAGGGTCAGCTCAACCGAAGTGCAATGGAAGAGCCTCGCCCTGGAGGAACCGCCTTCATGATCACGGTAACCTCTGCGCCAGGTAAGTATGCTTAAGCCCCTGAAAAACACGACTATATCAATTTCAAAACTGGATGCTGCTGTTGAGAAAGAAATATGAACGCGCGCTCTGGTGGAGCTATCAAAAACCAACTCAGCCGCTTTTGAAGCAGATATCCAACAGCGCATGCCTATATCTATACATATATCCCCCTCTGTATATTTTTTTCCCTTGAACGCACAATCGCGTGTATAAAAACTGCAGTCAATAAATCTCTGGAAAGAAATTCGAAACACTGAATAATCCACTGTATAATCATGATAAATATGATACCTATACCTGTAAAAATACCAAGAATTTTTTTTCTACTTAAAAAAATGCAGTATTTCAACCATAAAAGCGCACTGTCAACTGATGTTTTATTATTAGAGAAGTTCAAGTAGTGGGTTTTGCTATTGAATTTGATGGGAGCGTCTTTTTGAAATACGAGGCATGCATAGTAATTATGCGTGTGTGTGCCTACTTGGTTGAATCAAACACTAGAATTTATTTTCAGTGTCACACGTTTCTCAATCCTTTGTCTTGAACTCCCTACACGAAGCACCTTCTCACAGTGGCATCACCGAAAAAAAATGATTTGCCCACATGGCAAATAAAAATTCTAATTACAGTATTCCAATAAAGACTTTCAGCGGTCTCCTTCTATTTATCTGGGACAAATAGATAAAAAAAAACCAATCATTGTGCAGAGGTCGTTGACAGTAGAAAATCAGGTCATACAATTTTTAATTGTTATTCGTTTCACGTGACAAATATCAGCCAACGTGCCGGTCACCTTGACCATGTGGCCACAGCTAGTTCACCATCAGGGTCCAATGTCCTCTGCCGTCCGGCTTTCTGGATGGGTGCATATGCATGAAGCTGATGTTGCATTAGCAAGCCACTCAATTAATTGGACATGTACTGCGCGAAAAAAAAAACTTTCACCTACTAATCCAAGTGTCTGGCCGTGGAGATGTTGCTATTTTTGGTTCAGAAAGCCGTGTATCTACTGCAGAAATGACAGCAGACGTCTGAATGAGTGTAGGTCAGTTTGTTTATATATACTATCATCAAAGAAATCAACGCCGATGGTTTTTAAAAGCCTGTATTAGCAATCTGACTATCAGATCTTCATTTTTCATTGAAGTCACGATGGATAGATACTTGCGATGGAAAGCCATTGAAATTTTCACGCTCAAGTCCCACCGAGGACATTTTATTTCACGAAATTGTTTTCTTTTTTCCTTGAACCGGTTCTGCCTACCCACTTGTGGATCATCAGGTTATTTTAATGTTTAAAAACGTTGTGGAAAAAAATTATAGGACGATAAAATAATAGAAATGAGTGATAATTTTATGTTACATTATAGATAGATAAGTAAAATATGAGATTTAGTGTTTCAAGGTACTAAAATAGTTTTATTTTGTAGCAAGTGCGTAAAGGCAGCAATTTTTTCCGAGTCAGGACTACTTTCGCAAGACGAGTTTGAGGGTTGTACAGTAGTTGAAGGCGAGTGTCACAATCAAACGAGTCCTTGCTGATGTAGATCTGGAAAGTAGGGGAAACTGGACGCAATTGAAGTAACACATTGCCCGTTAAAACAATGATGTAAAAATCAGTAAATAATAACATATTGAATTCTGATAAATATGCATGTAAAGCGAATAACACAAAAATGCATCATTACAAATTTTTTTTGTAATAACTAAGAATAAAACAGTTGAAATAAAATATTTACTGTGTTTTACTGTGTTGAAAATAACGGACGTTTAATAAATAACTACAAAAATGTGTTAAATCGATTGTGGTATCGAATTGTAACAGCGTTTAAAAATATTAAAATGGTCTAAAAAAATTTCATTCAAAAAATATTTATCTCAAATACTTTGAAAATTATTTAAAAAATTAAAAATGTCTGTATTGTTGTGAAAATAAAAAAATATCTCTTTAGTTTATTGATAAATAAGTGCTTACAGATAAAACAAAATTATTTTAATTATAATTTGAATGCTTTTTTAATTTTTGTTGTATGAAAATGTTAAATAAATTTAATAGAATCATGTATTAGTGATTTTAAATAATATTGATAAAAAATTTCTCTTGTAATTGTTAATGGCAATTTTTTATCTTAATCTCCGCATCTCTATATAAACTAGTTCGTGATTGTGTTTAAAATGTATAACGTCGACAACGAAAACAGGTTCTCATCTTATGTGCACAATAAACTTCAAGGGGCACTAAAAATAAGAAAAATAATATACATGATTCTAATTCAAACTGGAATGTGTTTCTAGAAGGTTTCTTTTTCGAGAATCATCAAGCGATTTACAGATCTGACTAAAAATATACTTGGGCTGATATCACCACTACTTAATCAACATTAATAGCTAGATTTTTTTTCATGGCAATAAAAATTTCCAAGAACCACCCATTAATAAAGATCAATTTTCTTATTATTCTTTTAGATACTTCAAATCACTTTTATCTTTTTAATACTCAAGCACTCAAGGATAGTGATGGATAAATTTTTTTTTCTAAGAAAAAAGCATACTAACACCCTCAGAAAACCATTATCCAACGTAAATAATTTTTTTTTCTCTAGTAAATCACACTCGATGATTGAAAATACTAAACTTTTATGTTAAAAAATTAGTAATACGTCATTTAGGTTATTTTACAGGACAAAAAGTGTTGATTTAAATGGCTGGCAACTTGGGAAAAAGTCGAGGTCAGTCGTGATGGTGTCTAATCACTCGGTATGACCTATCGCAAGTGAATAAGAATCTGATCTTTACCAGCAAACAAAGAAAACTATCTGTCAACGCTATTCCTTTGAGCCACTAAATACCTGATTCACCATCTAAACTTGGCTATAGATAATATATCCTTTCTAATCATATGTCTCATCACAAAGAAGACAAATAAAATTCAGGCCACATAAACACGAGAGGGACTGTAATTTTTTTTTCTTCTCTCACAGTGCTACAGGGAATAAAGACTTGATTGTAAGCTCGACGACGGTGGCAGCACCTTCCAGAAGGTGAAAGTCTTTTGCAAAAAGAAGGAAGGAGTGGTGGTGTAGTACATATAGAGCGGTAAGAGGGCGCGCCTTGTCCAGACGTTTTCTCACCTGCCGACGACGATCATGTCGACAAAGTTATTATTTCTTCTAGGATGCCTTGCGTTACTGTATGGTAAGTAAACTATTTAATTAATCCATCTAATCCCCCCACACAACAAAAGTAAAAAAAAAATTTTAATCATTATTTAATTCATTTTCTCCCAAAAACAAAACGGTAATGTCTGGAAAAACGTCGGATAAATGAGAAAAAAATTCTTAAAATATATTAAAAAATAGTTTTTAATAATTAATAATCAATTATCTTGTGGTGTAATGCATATTAATGTTCGGTAACAAAATTTTGTGATAGAAAAAAAATTATTAACGTAACTGAAACGTAAGTAAACGCACTCGTAACGACATAATGCAAAAAAAAAAAAAACTAACTGGACATCCGGCGAACCTACTTTGGTAGCGCTATACACTGTTGCTTTCCCCTACCGATGTGTTTCGCCCTGACATTTTCAAGACTTTCTACTTTAGCGAGAGAGTTCGGTGACCCTGTGGTCGTGTCTCACAGGTGAGATGTCGTTTTGCATCGCAATGCTCGAGGAAGCTATTTCTATTTAGCCTTTAATTTTGTACTTGAATAGTTTTCTTAATTGTAAAATTTTGTTTTCTAGTTTCAACTAGCGCGCAGGACGATGAAAGTGAGGATTACGTAGAGCAAAATGCCGAGGAGCTCTGTGCAGACAGGCCTGGTGATGAATACTTCCGACTTAGTACTAAAGGAGACTGTCGAGATGTAGTAAGGTGAGAAAAGAGTTTATATACGCATTTAATTCATGCTACACATTATGCCACACTCGAGGCATTATATAATTTAAATATGACTTTCCTTTTCTGGCGTTGCGGCTTGAACTAAATAACGGTACTCTGACACTTTATCTGAATAATCAATCAGATCTCTTATTTGTTTTTTCAACGCATTTCCGGCTTTAGATTATAAATAAAAAATATTTATTAAATTAATTTAATCAATTCTAGATATTAAAAATTATTTAAAACGTTTAAAATTTATGAAAAAAAAAGAAGAAATCAATTTTTTTTGATTATTTTCTTATTGAAATTTGTACATTTTTCATTGAAAAATTATAGGAACTTTGATTAAAAGTTATTAATTGTAGGAATTAATTGAGATTATAATTAATTTCAAGTGTTTTCATAAAGAATTAAATTTCAACCGGCCATTATAATATATAAAATTTTTTTTAAATAAAAATTTAAGTGTTGTAAATACAAAAATGATGGTATTTAAACTAGAAATATTATAGAGCATACCCTGTTGCTTCGTATAAGGGGTGTACAATAAGGAAAAAGTCGGTTTTCTGACCTACTTATTGCCGATACCTCCGTGAATAATTTACTGCACGCTTATATCCCACATGAAATTTCTTCGGTGATTCACATCACGTTTCATGATGGACTTCAAGGCGAACAAGTAAATTCAAGTAAACCTGTAGGTACTTAATATATGAGAAAAAAAAAAAAAGTAAAGAAATTCCGACGATCTTTCTAGAATAAATAAAATATATTTTCCTTGAGGATATAATTTATTTCTCTTTTTTTCTTCTTGTCTTTGGTTAGTATAAAATTTTGCGAATTATAAATACAGGTGTGACAAAGCCACTGAGATCGGAGTTATTAGATTGGCAACAGTCAAGTGTCCAACAGGTTTGGCATTCGATGTAGAGCGTCAAACATGTGACTGGAAGACAAATGTGAAGAATTGCGATCAACTTGAGAGTAAGAGATAATTATTGCTTTTTATATCAAGACTCAAGTCCCTGCGTTTTTCACCCACCAGGTGCACGCGATCTGGACTGACGAAAATCACGTGTCCCAGTGGATTATCTTTTGATTTGGACAAACAGACCTGCGACTGGAAAATCAAGGTTACCAACTGTGACGTGCTTGAGAGTAAGTGACGCACGGGAAAACGCCGGATTTTGTATTATCCCTTTGGGCATTAATTTCTTATTACTCTGTATATATTTTGAGAAATTATGTCACGAGGAATTTGTACATCCCCGGCCCGATCGTAGACTCGCGCCGTAGCACGCAAAAAAAAAATTTTCCGTCGCACTGTATTTTTTTCACTGCTTTGTATCCAGCGAAAAAGAAGAAAAAAATCAGCAGCCCCTCGATATTTAATTTATAAATCATTGTGATGAATATTTTATTTTGAGATACAGAGAGGCTGCTCAATTTTTCTTCTTTAGATGTATATTGCTATATGCTAATACTGCTATATATATATTTTTTTTTCGCTTTCTAATAATTAATTTCTATCTTTTGATGCTTTCAGTAAAACACTTTCACACATTGTCCTAATTTCACTTGAGAGCTTTCGGTTATATACATTTGTCCTGCATTTCTCAAACTTTAATCTCGGTCAAATTATTCAATTGAGACTGATGAGACAAACTTTTTTTATGCGTTATTAATTTTTTAAATGAGAAAATTTGCAGTTAATTGTGATTTGAAATTTTTTTAATTTTGTGTTTAACTGTTAAAAATATATTTTTTAAATTTATTTCTACCAAGAAAAATTGTTTTTTCTGTTTATTTTTGTTATTAAAATTTTTTTTTCTACATTGAAATTGCTTTATGTTAATTTTATGATTTAGTTAAAAATTAATAGAACTAATTCTGCGATAAAAACAACACTTTTATCACTTTAACATATACACTTTACATATCTTTCACTTTCAATTTATTTGACTTTCTTCTCTGTTAGCAACACTCGTACTGGACTCGAGTCGTACACACTCTTTTTTATCGCTCGCTGCTGTACTATCACTCTATTTCGCTGCGTGTCACGTCGCAAAAACAAAGAAATAATCTCAATTTAAACGTGTATAAAAAAGGAGAAATGTTAAAAACGCGTGTGTTGTTCTCCTTCAACGCGTGCATCGTCGCGAGGTCACGTTCGAACCCGCAGAATTCGTCACGACTCAAGTATAAGTATCAACGTGAGCAAAATTAATCCGCGTGGATACGCGACAAAAAAAAAACCATTGCCACGACGAACTCGACCAAATGAACATTCATACAATGTACTCAACAAAACAAATAAAACATGGTAGTCACTTAGACGAGCTAAAAAAGCTCGTGCGTGTAGTGTTGACAAAGGGGCAAAAGCGTAGGGAGTCGGGTCTTGGATACCTATGTTGTATTTTTTTTTAATTACCAAATTTTATTTATTCTTATCACTCATCTTCACAGAGCCTCGCAAGGTCCTTCCACTTTTTAAGACAGACGAACCACTCTGCTCCGAAAACAAACTTGCCTGTGGTAATGGCGAGTGTATCGATAGAGAATTGTTCTGCAATGATTTTATTGACTGTAAAGATGGATCTGACGAGAATGCTTGCAGTAAGTATAAAAAAAAATTATTTTACCAAAAAAAAAAAATCACAAAACGATTTTTAACCATTTTACTATGTTAAAAATAATAAAAATTACTAAATTTTCACCATACTGAGGCCGAAAGTTCGATTTTCTTCTCTTTTTTTTCGAGAAGAAAATCGCCACATTTAATTATTATTTGTTAACATTAAAATCAACAAGGGAAAACGTTGAGTTATCACCAGAAAAATTATAAAAATCATGCGATAATAGTCAAGATATATCTTTTTCCAAAAATTTTAACAACAAAAAATGTCTGTAATTTCCTCTAAGCATGTCAAAACTCATCGGAGATCGGTATTAAATATTTTATTGAATAAAATTATTAATTCTTTGAGTAAGTTCTTCAATAAAACATGGTGATTTTAGCCGTGGAGACAGATCCTCATCGAGCGCCCGACTGCAACCGAGGAGACTGTAATTTACCGAATTGTTGGTGTTCATCTGACGGAACGAGAATCCCCGGTGACATGCCAGTGGACAAGGTGCCTCAGATGGTGACCATTAGTTTCAACGGTGCAGTCAACTCTGACAACATCGACCTCTACGACGAGATCTTCAACGGACAGCGGCTGAATCCCAATGGCTGTCAAATTCGCGGCACCTTCTTCGTATCGCACAAGTACACGAACTACTCGGCCGTGCAGGACTTGCACCGAAGAGGCAATGAGATTGGCGTATTTTCCATCACCAACAAGGACAACGTGACGTACTGGACGTCAGGCACGCAGGACGACTGGTTGGCAGAGATGGCCGGTGCACGACTCATCATCGAACGCTTTGCAAACATCTCTGACAACTCAGTCGTGGGAATTCGTGCACCCTACCTGGCAGTCGGCGGAAATACGCAGTTTCACATGATGAGCGATCAAGTATTCCTCTACGATGCTACTATCACGGCTCACGCCGAGCGCCCGCACTCTGCGCCCATCTGGCCCTACACCCTCGACTATCGAATGCCGCACAAGTGCAGCGGCAACGCCGGAAATTGTCCGTCCAGGTCCTGGCCCGGAATCTGGGAGATGCCGATGAACGAGCTGGATCGACGTGATGATCCTACTTTCGATGAACAGCTGCCTGGCTGCTACATGATCAACACCTGTGCTAACATTCAGACTGGCGAACAATTCGGCCGCATGCTGCGGCACAATTTGCAGCGACACATGTCGACCAACCGTGCGCCCTTGGGTCTGCACTTCCACGCGACCTGGTTGAAGAGCAAGAAAGAGTTTAAGGATGCTCTGATTGAATTTATCGAGGAGATGTTGCTGAAAAGTGACATTTACTTTGTCACGATGAGACAGGTAAGGTGGAATAAGAATTTATTGCTTCTAGTTTTAACCGGCTTTTATTTTCACATTTTCTGTGCTTACCCAGGTCATCGACTGGATCGGCAATCCTGTAGAACTCACTTCACTCAGGGATTTTGCCACTTGGAAAGCTAGTTGTGATGAGAAAGGTCAACCGCACTGCTCACTGCCCAATACGTGTACGTTGAATACTCGCGAACTACCTGGACAAACTCACCGACTGTTTACGTGCGTCGAATGCCCCACTTACTATCCCTGGATCCTTGATCCTACTGGTTATGGATTGGCTGATGGTCCTGAGGCATGAAAAATTTTTTTGTAATTTGTTATTATAGGATTCTATGGAAATAATAATTGCGAAGAATTAGATTTAGTTTTCCCACTTGTAAATAATTCCACTGAAGATAATGAAAAATTATTTCTGCCTTTTTTTTGTCGTATGATGTCATTTAAAGTATGTGATGGTGATGTAGCCAGTGAAATGAAAGAAAAAATAAAGATGAATATGTTGTATGATAATCTCAAGTATGAAAAAATTTTAATTATCAATTTTGATTAAATTTTGAATAGTTTTTTTTTAATAGAAATTAAGCAATGTAGTTTACGAATTCAAGTATATAGTTTCAAAATGAAGCTTATGAGTGATTACGTAAAAAAAAAGGTCAATTGTCGAGAAGTTTTACATTTTTTTTACGTCATCCGTTCTCTGCGTCATTCAAACTCATTATATCAACATATAAATGACATTTTATTTAGTATAGACAAGATAAAATTAAAAAATTCGTATGTTGTGAAAACATCGACATCACTGTGACCTCTGTGACTTCACTTTCAATTTTGAATTTCATTTTTCGAGCCGGTGTAACCGGTTGCTTCACTCTCGGCGCCAGGTATCTCCATAATTTATTGATTGCTAAATAAGATGTTAAAAAATAAAATTAAAAAAGAAAAAAAACAATCACTTCACTTTCTTTTGGGGCCCAACATATTGGAGATTTAAACGTTTACAACAGCCGAGCTTTCTTCTTAATTACTGTATTGAAAAAAAAAAAAATATTTCAAAGAAAAAATTACAGTCCAGTTTTTTTGCAGACTTTTTTTCATTGTTGAAATAATATTAACACATACATTACACCCAATAATATAATTTTCTTATTATTATATATTGTAAAATAAACATAAAAGCTAATTAAAGAGACTGTACAAAATTTATTAACCATAAAAATCACGAATTTAATGAAGATATTCAATAAAAAAAAAATTTTTTTCTCTTTCAACGTTCACAAAATTGGATTTTTTTTTTTACGATTTTTACTATAGAACCTAATAAAACGCTTAAAAAATTTTTTTTTTTCGTGTGCATATATTGTAGTGTTATATTGAGGGCCTTGGAGCGCTGAAAAAAAAATGTGTGTAAAAATTTAACGTCATAAATACTCGATAAATAATGCAAATTTCGAGTTACGTTTGAATAATATGACTTTTATCATCTCTCAGTTACTAGAGATTTTATCACTAATAATGGAAAATATAATTAAATAAATTTTTAAAAACAAACACAATTTTAGATACTTTGAAATGAGCCTCAAAACTTTGAAATAATTTTACATAAATTAACATAAATCATAAATTACCTATTTATTAAATTTTTTTTCACTGTATTGAAATGGGTTTCTATCAAAATATGTCACATGAAAAATTTATTTATCAATATTTATCATTATAACATGATAAAAATCATATTATAAAAGAGTGAGTTAATATCCATAATATTTTTTTCTGCACTCGAGGGCCTTTTGTTTTAATTCCCATGAAGACTGTACAAATTAATAACGACAACAGACACCAATATGATAAATATGTCAAACAGCATTGAAAAATTTTCGCAAATATCGATTTAAATTGAAAAATTCCGACAAAACGAAGCGTTCAAGCTTCATATTAATAAATACCGTCAATAAACCGAATGAATTAATACAGAGCACAGAGAAAACAATAAATTTATATCAAGCCACTAACAGGAAAAAAATCACTCTTGGCGTTTTTTTTTACAACAGCAATATCCTTGCCAACGCCATTTAGCTTAACTAACGCATTCAATAACAAATACGTACACCAGAACGCATAGTCACCATAATAACAATATGTCTGGCGACGTTAATAGCATTTTTTTAAAGTAATCAAACGTCTTTGTGCACCCATACGTGGACTTTCCTATCTCAAATATCGAGATCCTTCAATCTACGTATATTTAATTAATAATATAAATCCTAGATTGCATAGAATGTGTATTAACTATTTTTGAATTAATTATTTTGGGTCATATACCCAAGTAACTGCACAAAATAAACGCACCACAAATGCTAAAAACGATAAACACGATGACCAACCAAAATGGCACTGCATCTGCAATGAAATAATTTTAAATAAACATTAAAAATGACAAAATACATTACGATATTTTGATAATACTTACGTCTGTAAGGAATGCTGTGAATACAGATTCTATTATCGACGGAAATACTGATGACAGCCGCCTCCGAGTTGCTGGTGATAGATGATCCGTCTAATTTTGTTGGTAAAAATTCTAAACCCGTTATAAACATGCTGTGAGCTCCGGCAACATGTAGAACACGTTGTAAACTAAATGCAATAAAAATATCAACTGATCCTGAGAACATTGTACCAACTGCTACGAATTTTCCATCATCCGAAACAGCCATTGCTGACAAAGTTTCTTTGAATAATGTAGATTTTATAATTGAACCTTGCTCCACATCCCAAAGTTGTAGATAACTCGGCATTTTAGCCATTGTTGCATTTGAAAGCGTAAATAATTGTGTAGATGATTTTTTTTCATCTGGTAATCGAAATCTAAGTCGTTTATACATGTATTTACCACTATTGGGTGGAATCCATGATAATTCCTTACTTTTACTCCCTTTAACGGCATCCCAAATAATTGCTTTACTATCTTTTGCTATCGTTGCAACTAGTTTTCCATCCTGACTGAAATCTATGTCATCAATCTCTTTTATATGTGATTTTAAATCATAAAGTTTGATGAGTTGTGGAAATTTCCACAGTCTTATCACACCATCTAATCCACCGGTTGCCATCAAATTACCTTGAGGACTTATTCGAACAACCCTCTGCAGAGATTCCGACTCACTGACAAGAAAATAAAACAAATAAGTCGTAGAATTACATCATAAAAATATGATAAATAAAATTAATTGGAAAAAAAATATATTTTCTTCGTTTAAAACTTGTTTTAAAAGACTGTACTGAATTATTATACTTTGAAAAATTATTACTAAGCTTAGAAAAATTAAAAAAAAAATTTTATTACCTAAAATCCGTTTGAATGCTGGTTGATGGCTGCAGATTGAGTTGTAATTTTTTATGTTTTACATTGGCATTGTCATCTTTTTTTCCTTGTGATGTTTCTCCACTTTTTCTTCTTTGTCTCAGATTTTCTTTTGATATCGTTCCAGTGCTCGTTCCTTTCAGGACCTCGCCGTTCTCCAGGGTCACGACTTTCGACGTCACGTTGTACAACTGGCAGTGGCTTTCTTGGCCTGCCACGAGCCACGTGTGTTTGCCGTTGTTGAAGGAAGCACAGTTCATTACAACACTTGGCCCTGTTTCGTGTCTCTTCACTTCCTCGGTGACGAAGTTCGAGCCGTCGTGGGATAGCTCGAATATCTCCTGTGAAAAGGGAGTTAGGTTATGGACGGAGAAGAGGATTAAAAGTTGGATGAATTTGAAAAGTTGTCTTACAAATCCATTTGCCACTCCGGTCTTGGATGATCCTCCACCACCTCCAACAAGTATGTGTCTGCTGCTGAGCATCTGAATGGTGTAGAGAGGAAAATTTACCCTCGCCAGCAGACCTCCTTTATTTCTTCGCGGAGCCATCGTACAGTTGAAGCTCTGGCTCTCTCGGTTTAATCATTCACCTGGAACTTGTTAAATAAATAATTTAGTCTGATTTTCCATGAATGTTTATTGACACTTTACTATACCTACAAGTTCCACGTTTCACATTGGCGCCCCATCATGAACGTGCACATTCAGCCGAGTAAACAGCTGAAAACGTCAAAACTGCTCGATAGACGCGCTTGCGCACGGTAAGAGAAGCTGTTGCTCAGTGGAAGTAAGAATGGTGGAGAGTAATGAGTTGCCCTGATTTCCGCCATCACAGTAGTGTTTTTAGTATTAATTCGATTTTTCTGGCATATGAAGAAATTAATAAAATATTTATATTGATATTTTCTTATGAAAAAATTTCAATTTTTTTGATATATGGTTACTAAGGTGGCAGAAAAAACCGACTATGTTTTTTGAGTCTCGTATAAAAAAATTCATGGTTTATCATATTCTAAGAACACTTTAAAATGCTCGATACAAGTATTTTTAGGAGTTGTTCACGAAAAAAATTGTTTATAATTATATTTTGAGCATTTTTGCAGATTTAAAAATTCGTGAATGACTTTTAAAAATTGTATCGAGCTGAATTTTTAAAAGATGATAAACTATGAGACATGAAAAACAAAAATAGTCGGTTTTTATGGGCCACCCTAATGGTTATCCAAAATTGAATTTTGCATTTTACATAACAGTAATTTCAGAATTTTCATCATTTTCGAAGATAAAATAATTTAAAATAATTATTGTATTGAATTATTGCACACCCCTTGTGCGAAGCGATGGCTATTTTCATTAAAAATTACATATAGTACTCGATGAATTTTGATTCAATTACTGTAGATCGATTTTTTCTATTCAGGATACTTAAATATTTATTTTAAAACATTTTTATATGTTCTACTTTTTTTATTATTATCAATGATTTATGTCTATTTTTAATGACTGTCCAATTTTTTTTTTTTACCAACAATCAAGGTTGTAAAATGAATTATAAACTTTTTATAACAATTAACCAAAAAGTTTTACCATGCATGTATTATTATATGTATTTCTTTTTTTTTCGATTAAATACGAATATAATAATTTTTTTTTATTTTTTTAAATAAAACGCACATGGAAAAAAAGAATTACTGATAGTGGAACAATAGAAATCTAAAAATAAAACTTTTAATATCTTTATTTTTAAAAATGTTTTTCTATCAAATTTCAAAAAAAAAACTACAGTTATTTTTGTTGGAATAAAAATAGAACTACTGATATCGTGTAACAAAAAAAAACTTTATTGCCTCGTTTTTTAAAAATTGAAACGCATATATGTCTTTTTCCCCGGTTTTTCCACCGTACGGTACGTACACCTTCTTTATCAATGCAAAAACAAAAAGAAAATTATATAATATGCTACAGTTAAATAGCCATAAGTCGAATAACAAACGTATTCGAAAATGCGTCCATCATTTTCGACGCAAAAAAAAACAATACTACAACCGCGTGTGTGTCACGTGAACATTTATAAATTGTTTTTCACCAAACCTACTGATATCAAATAGCCGGAGGGGTCTAGCAAATTCAGTATAAATCACCAAACAGTCATCACTCTACCTGTCTGCACTGACAGCAACGGTTCTTTCTTTCAGCGAACGTGGAATAAAATTCAGAAGTCGAAAAAGCATAAATTATATACCCTCTGGTCTCAACTAAAACTGTGTTTTTGATCATCCAAGCATGGAAAATTCGAGAATTTTTATATTCAGTTTTTTAATTCTATGCAATTTTACCAACATCTCCTTGGCACGTGTACTGTCCGTTTGTATTGATGAAGTTTATGAAGAACTCGGCATCGCAAAGAATTCAGGTAAAATATACACACGTACATTCTGCTGACAAAAAAAAATTTTTTAATGAAAATTTATTCTGTTTTATAGAGTTATTCTGCGAAATGATTGATTTATTAATGATTTATTTTGCTGTATAAGCTTTTTGTCGTTAAATTTAATAGTTATTTTTATTGTGTCTACTTTATTGCTAGGTATTATTGTTTTATTGCAATTATCTTGAAATCTCATATAGCTAGGGTAACACCCCAGTTGTCTGAAGACATAAAAGTGAATACCAGTCGTTTTCTCGTTTTTTTACGTAACAAAAAAGTTCATGAAAAATAACAAAAACATTTTGCCTTTCGATTTTAAGAATAAAAAAAAATATATTTGTAAATAATTTAAATTTAAAAAATGAAATTTAGAAGCTTAAGTAAGATTTTCTACAATTTTTGATTGAATTTCATCAAAAAAAAAAAATAATAATAATATTTTGATGAATTCTGAAAAACGAAAATGTCTAAAACGAAACTATACGTGAAATTCTGCGTCAAATGATAGTAATTCAATAAATATTTAACACTGATTTTAGAGGCAAAACACAAATAAAAACGTTGAGATCTGTTTTGGTATATTGGAATATAGTAGACATGTACTTTCGCCAATATTTCCGCCAACCAGGAATGCAATTGAATATCGCTGGAATAATTCTCCCAGATGTAAATTTCTTCAAATTTCTTCATATTAATGTGCTAGAAAAATTTTTTTATAATTTGTACATTTTTAGAAATCCAGTTCTCACCTCAATACCACTGTGGACCGTGATATGAGTATACAATTCAACCATTGAATATGGCAGTTTATTTGTCGGGAGAGAGTGATAATATACCTACAGATATATATGATGCTCTGATAACAATGACCGAGTATTTGAATTTATTTTGCGATTTATACCCAAAATTGTTGAAAAAAATATTTTTTACTTTCTTCTTTTTCCTTCATTTTTTTCGTAGATTGCCACTGTGTGCTTCTGTAAAAGACTATAATCAGTGTCCCGATAAGACGTGTAAGTATATACATGAAGTAAAAAATAAATAAACAATTTTTATAATAAATTAATGATTTTTCGGGGTTTTTAAGATCGAGCGATTGCAACGGTATTTTTGCGAGACTGTAATCGTGCTTATGAGGGTGTAAAAGACTTGAGTGGTGTAATCCAATGCAATGCTCCGACTTTAGACGATTATATTGAGACTGCATTTAACGTAAAAATCGGGTAAGACATTTGTAATGGGGTGAAAAATATTTTTCTTTCTTATAGTGTATTTAATATATTTTTTTTTTTTAGATTTTTAGTAGACATTGATGACTGTGTGGAGGGTTTCACTTCTAACAAGCACAAAAATCTTCGTAATTACCCGCGAACGCTCGAAAAAACTTTCGTCAGTACGACCAGCGTCTGCTCGGGTGAAGCATTTTCTGATTCACTGCAAAACGTCGAAGTAGTCTAGGATGGAAAAAATGCTAAAACTTCTACAAGTGAATTTATTCCGTTTACGACTCGCAGTTTCATCTTACGACGAGGAGCACCTCGAACTCTTATATAGGTATCCTGGAATATAAAATAGATCTCCCGATCATGAAAAATTTTTTTCACTTAAAATATCCCCCTGATAATGATTCTCTTTGAGAATACAGTTTATTAGTTGGATATATTTATTTTGAGCACAGGTTTTGAATATAAAAAAAATTTCAAGATGATGATTGACAAGTATTTTGCGAAATAGAATCATAAGAAAAATATTAATGAAGAATATACATAAATAAATGCATTAACACATTAAATTCATGTATTTCTATCATTTTACCTTCAAATTTTAATGCGTGATTTTATTAACATTTTATAAAAAGCATAATTTTATTTTTTTCGATGATCGAATTTCTAAAAATACTTTCAAAAGATTATATTAGTCATAAAAATGATATCCTGTGCATGATTTATAAAAAGAAAACATATTTTCAATATTATAAATATGAATAAAGTATAGATAATTTTTTTCAACATTAGAAAACATAAAAAATGTTTTATTTTACTGAAAATAAGATTGATTTTATAGAAGTTCATCGCGTGATTTTTGTCAGCGTGATAACGAATGGTTTATTTTTATTTGGCTTTTTTATTGCTTTTGATAGCGATTCGATATGTCAAATAATGGTTTTATAAAATTATAGTATAAAACAATTCGAAAAACATCGGTCTACGACGACGCATTATTTCCATCATGAAAATAATGACCTCAAAAATAAAAAAAAGGAACTATACTTCATAATAACAGTACACACGACGATTTCAACCGTGTGGTAAGACTACTTGCGTTTTCAACTGTTGTGCAGACACCTTAAACGAAAAAATGATTGGAATTAAATTGATTTATTTATCATGCATTGTGCTATTGTTGAAATATATCGAATGCTTACCAGCAAACATGTTTTTATCCGATTGCAGTGATGAGGTTTACAGTGAACTTGGCATTAAAAAATCAGGTAAAATTTCATTATTCATTTCTGTAGTGAAAATAAATAAATGAAAATGAATTATTTTTAATTTTCGATTACAGATGACTTTTGTGGAACAGTTAGTGCACAGATAAAAATAATATCCAGTCGAACGTCAAAACCGAGGTACGAATTGAACATTGCAAGATTTTTCACTGTTTGGATTGCTATAGAACTTGAAGACATGAACCAAATATTATTTAATTACAATACACCAACATTCATTCGAGATGTGAACGTACCTGATGATGAATCCATTACACATTGTCGAACAAAAGAAGTAAGTACTCATGAAAAAATTAAAAATGTGTTTATTTATACCTAAATACGGTGAATATTAAATTTTTATTACCTAAAACTCCTTGTAAAGGGTATGCAACCAGTGGGAAAATTCGTTTTGCTCCAAAATTTGAAACAAAAAACAGCAATTGTACTATTTGAAAAGAAACGAGTGGTAAGAAATATACATATTCACTATTTCTACAAAAATTCTTAATCAAACTTAATTTTTAATTATTATTTTTCAGGAGGGCAAGATAAATAATACACATCTTCGCTATATACCTTCTATTCAGCAACATGTACTTATAATGAAAAATCAATATCTTGATAACATGAAGCACCTAATCGGCCGAAACCACTGTGGAAATAACACACATTACAAACCCTATAAAGTCGGAAATGGCAATCCAATGTACTACAAGGTATTAGTACCTCTAGATTTCAGTTTTGTCAAGTGAGTAAAAATCACTCTTTACCATTTAATAACCCAACAAAAAAAAATATTAATCATAATAATTTCAAGGGGGAAAACTTACACAGAGGTTTTAAAAACGGTTCTGATTTTTTGGAATGAAGTAGACATGCATTTTCGCCTCTCGTTGTTGCATTTAGAAATTTCTCTGAACGTTGTAGGGATAATTTTGCCACACGTAAGTATCCCCTAAAATTTTTATCGACTGATAATAATTGTTATAATGGTTTCAGAAAAGTTTTTCGTATTTAACAACAACTGCGGATAATTTGTACAGCACTATCGACCCCATTACTGTTGGCAGTTTTTTTCGTTGGAATACACCTGTGTATCATATGTATTACGACACAATTGTTACAATGACTACGTGGGTATTAAAAAAAAAATTTTTTTCAGTTACAATGTAATTAAATTGAAATTTCTTTTATTTATTCATATAGATTACCACTGTGTGACAAATGGTCGAACGATAACCACTGCCAACTGATTCGATATGTCAAATAATGGTTTTATAAAATTATAGTATAAAACAATTCGAAAAACATCGGTCTACGACGACGCATTATTTCCATCATGAAAATAATGACCTCAAAAATAAAAAAAAGGAACTATACTTCATAATAACAGTACACACGACGATTTCAACCGTGTGGTAAGACTACTTGCGTTTTCAACTGTTGTGCAGACACCTTAAACGAAAAAATGATTGGAATTAAATTGATTTATTTATCATGCATTGTGCTATTGTTGAAATATATCGAATGCTTACCAGCAAACATGTTTTTATCCGATTGCAGTGATGAGGTTTACAGTGAACTTGGCATTAAAAAATCAGGTAAAATTTCATTATTCATTTCTGTAGTGAAAATAAATAAATGAAAATGAATTATTTTTAATTTTCGATTACAGATGACTTTTGTGGAACAGTTAGTGCACAGATAAAAATAATATCCAGTCGAACGTCAAAACCGAGGTACGAATTGAACATTGCAAGATTTTTCACTGTTTGGATTGCTATAGAACTTGAAGACATGAACCAAATATTATTTAATTACAATACACCAACATTCATTCGAGATGTGAACGTACCTGATGATGAATCCATTACACATTGTCGAACAAAAGAAGTAAGTACTCATGAAAAAATTAAAAATGTGTTTATTTATACCTAAATACGGTGAATATTAAATTTTTATTACCTAAAACTCCTTGTAAAGGGTATGCAACCAGTGGGAAAATTCGTTTTGCTCCAAAATTTGAAACAAAAAACAGCAATTGTACTATTTGAAAAGAAACGAGTGGTAAGAAATATACATATTCACTATTTCTACAAAAATTCTTAATCAAACTTAATTTTTAATTATTATTTTTCAGGAGGGCAAGATAAATAATACACATCTTCGCTATATACCTTCTATTCAGCAACATGTACTTATAATGAAAAATCAATATCTTGATAACATGAAGCACCTAATCGGCCGAAACCACTGTGGAAATAACACACATTACAAACCCTATAAAGTCGGAAATGGCAATCCAATGTACTACAAGGTATTAGTACCTCTAGATTTCAGTTTTGTCAAGTGAGTAAAAATCACTCTTTACCATTTAATAACCCAACAAAAAAAAATATTAATCATAATAATTTCAAGGGGGAAAACTTACACAGAGGTTTTAAAAACGGTTCTGATTTTTTGGAATGAAGTAGACATGCATTTTCGCCTCTCGTTGTTGCATTTAGAAATTTCTCTGAACGTTGTAGGGATAATTTTGCCACACGTAAGTATCCCCTAAAATTTTTATCGACTGATAATAATTGTTATAATGGTTTCAGAAAAGTTTTTCGTATTTAACAACAACTGCGGATAATTTGTACAGCACTATCGACCCCATTACTGTTGGCAGTTTTTTTCGTTGGAATACACCTGTGTATCATATGTATTACGACACAATTGTTACAATGACTACGTGGGTATTAAAAAAAAAATTTTTTTCAGTTACAATGTAATTAAATTGAAATTTCTTTTATTTATTCATATAGATTACCACTGTGTGACAAATGGTCGAACGATAACCACTGCCAACGATTCCGTACGTATTTTTTATATCTAGCCCGCATATGAATTTGTGTTTAATTTTTTTTTTTGGTTGAATTTTTTAGCCACTGGTTTTGCCAAATTTTACAAAGGTTTTACTGACTACTGCTTTCCTCGAAGATACAGTCCGTTGAAATATCCGAAAAATTACGGCGCAGTGATTCTGCACGAGAGAGGCACTAACAGCTACTCGGGAGAGGTTGCAAAGCTCGTGAGAGAGGCGTAAGTAAATTCCACGATGTATATTGAAGACGATTAAATGCGCATGAATTTATCTATTCTATTATTGTAGATTTCAGCTCGATGATAAAGAGTGTGGCAGTAGGAACTCGAAATATTTAGAGGAAAGATACGATGATCTCCGTACTTACCCTCAAACGCTGACAGGTTTTTTCATGTGGACATACACTCCTGTAATGATTTGTCCCACGTCGATAGATGTAAACAAATCTCATACTGCGTTCAATTAAATGTTACACATATTTTCTTATGATCCCATAAACTTTTGTCTATAGGGAGTGACAACCTAAAAATATTAATACCAATTTCTGCAATTGAGATGGATAAAAATCGTTAAATTTGCCTCTCTAAAAAAAAAATAAATATTTAAAACGTATTTCATTAAGAAATATCATTATTTACGGCTAATAACAGGGCGCAATTTAAAATAAAAAAAAAATCATTTGATGTATAATTTCAAAGATATAAATAAAAAATAAATCGTAAAATCGTGGAGCATTAAAGTTTATAATTTATTATTAAAATATAATACCTAAGTTAAATTAAATATATAGGAAATACACTGTAGTTTTCGGTCAAGATTCAGAAAATACATCGCCAATATTTCCGCCAACCAGGAATGCAATTAAATATCGCTGGAATAATTCTCCCAGATGTAAATTTCTTAAAATTCTTTCATATTAATGTGCTTGAAAAATTTTTTTTATACTTTGTACATTTTTAGAAATCCAGTTTTCACCTCAATACCACTGTAGACCATGATATGAGTACAATTTAAGAAAAAACTGTCATCAGTACGACCAGCATCTGCTCGAGTGAAGCATTTTCTAGCTCACTGCAAAACGTCGAAGTAGTCTAGGATGGAAAAAATGCTAAAACTTCTACAAGTGAATTTATTCCGTTTACGACTCGCAGTTTCATCTTACGACGAGGAGCACCTCGAACTCTTATATAGGTATCCTGGAATATAAAATAGATCTCCCGATCATGAAAAATTTTTTTCACTTAAAATATCCCCCTGATAATGATTCTCTTTGAGAATACAGTTTATTAGTTGGATATATTTATTTTGAGCACAGGTTTTGAATATAAAAAAAATTTCAAGATGATGATTGACAAGTATTTTGCGAAATAGAATCATAAGAAAAATATTAATGAAGAATATACATAAATAAATGCATTAACACATTAAATTCATGTATTTCTATCATTTTACCTTCAAATTTTAATGCGTGATTTTATTAACATTTTATAAAAAGCATAATTTCATTTTTTTCGTTGATCGAATTTCTAAAAATACTTTCAAAAGATGATATTAGTCATAAAAAAAGATATCCTGTGCATAATTTATGAAAAAAAAATTTTAATATTATAAATATGAATAAAAAATAAATAATTTTTTTCTACATTAGAAAATATAAAAAATGTTTTATTTTACTGAAATTAAGTCAATCGATTTATTTTATAGAAGAATATAGCGTGATATTCGTCAGCGTGATAACGAATGGTTTATTCGGCTCTTTAATTGCTTTTGATAGTGATTCGATATGTCAAATAATGGTTTTATAAAATTATAGTATAAAACAATTCGAAAAACATCGGTCTACGACGACGCATTATTTCCATCATGAAAATAATGACCTCAAAAATAAAAAAAAGGAACTATACTTCATAATAACAGTACACACGACGATTTCAACCGTGTGGTAAGACTACTTGCGTTTTCAACTGTTGTGCAGACACCTTAAACGAAAAAATGATTGGAATTAAATTGATTTATTTATCATGCATTGTGCTATTGTTGAAATATATCGAATGCTTACCAGCAAACATGTTTTTATCCGATTGCAGTGATGAGGTTTACAGTGAACTTGGCATTAAAAAATCAGGTAAAATTTCATTATTCATTTCTGTAGTGAAAATAAATAAATGAAAATGAATTATTTTTAATTTTCGATTACAGATGACTTTTGTGGAACAGTTAGTGCACAGATAAAAATAATATCCAGTCGAACGTCAAAACCGAGGTACGAATTGAACATTGCAAGATTTTTCACTGTTTGGATTGCTATAGAACTTGAAGACATGAACCAAATATTATTTAATTACAATACACCAACATTCATTCGAGATGTGAACGTACCTGATGATGAATCCATTACACATTGTCGAACAAAAGAAGTAAGTACTCATGAAAAAATTAAAAATGTGTTTATTTATACCTAAATACGGTGAATATTAAATTTTTATTACCTAAAACTCCTTGTAAAGGGTATGCAACCAGTGGGAAAATTCGTTTTGCTCCAAAATTTGAAACAAAAAACAGCAATTGTACTATTTGAAAAGAAACGAGTGGTAAGAAATATACATATTCACTATTTCTACAAAAATTCTTAATCAAACTTAATTTTTAATTATTATTTTTCAGGAGGGCAAGATAAATAATACACATCTTCGCTATATACCTTCTATTCAGCAACATGTACTTATAATGAAAAATCAATATCTTGATAACATGAAGCACCTAATCGGCCGAAACCACTGTGGAAATAACACACATTACAAACCCTATAAAGTCGGAAATGGCAATCCAATGTACTACAAGGTATTAGTACCTCTAGATTTCAGTTTTGTCAAGTGAGTAAAAATCACTCTTTACCATTTAATAACCCAACAAAAAAAAATATTAATCATAATAATTTCAAGGGGGAAAACTTACACAGAGGTTTTAAAAACGGTTCTGATTTTTTGGAATGAAGTAGACATGCATTTTCGCCTCTCGTTGTTGCATTTAGAAATTTCTCTGAACGTTGTAGGGATAATTTTGCCACACGTAAGTATCCCCTAAAATTTTTATCGACTGATAATAATTGTTATAATGGTTTCAGAAAAGTTTTTCGTATTTAACAACAACTGCGGATAATTTGTACAGCACTATCGACCCCATTACTGTTGGCAGTTTTTTTCGTTGGAATACACCTGTGTATCATATGTATTACGACACAATTGTTACAATGACTACGTGGGTATTAAAAAAAAAATTTTTTTCAGTTACAATGTAATTAAATTGAAATTTCTTTTATTTATTCATATAGATTACCACTGTGTGACAAATGGTCGAACGATAACCACTGCCAACTGATTCGATATGTCAAATAATGGTTTTATAAAATTATAGTATAAAACAATTCGAAAAACATCGGTCTACGACGACGCATTATTTCCATCATGAAAATAATGACCTCAAAAATAAAAAAAAGGAACTATACTTCATAATAACAGTACACACGACGATTTCAACCGTGTGGTAAGACTACTTGCGTTTTCAACTGTTGTGCAGACACCTTAAACGAAAAAATGATTGGAATTAAATTGATTTATTTATCATGCATTGTGCTATTGTTGAAATATATCGAATGCTTACCAGCAAACATGTTTTTATCCGATTGCAGTGATGAGGTTTACAGTGAACTTGGCATTAAAAAATCAGGTAAAATTTCATTATTCATTTCTGTAGTGAAAATAAATAAATGAAAATGAATTATTTTTAATTTTCGATTACAGATGACTTTTGTGGAACAGTTAGTGCACAGATAAAAATAATATCCAGTCGAACGTCAAAACCGAGGTACGAATTGAACATTGCAAGATTTTTCACTGTTTGGATTGCTATAGAACTTGAAGACATGAACCAAATATTATTTAATTACAATACACCAACATTCATTCGAGATGTGAACGTACCTGATGATGAATCCATTACACATTGTCGAACAAAAGAAGTAAGTACTCATGAAAAAATTAAAAATGTGTTTATTTATACCTAAATACGGTGAATATTAAATTTTTATTACCTAAAACTCCTTGTAAAGGGTATGCAACCAGTGGGAAAATTCGTTTTGCTCCAAAATTTGAAACAAAAAACAGCAATTGTACTATTTGAAAAGAAACGAGTGGTAAGAAATATACATATTCACTATTTCTACAAAAATTCTTAATCAAACTTAATTTTTAATTATTATTTTTCAGGAGGGCAAGATAAATAATACACATCTTCGCTATATACCTTCTATTCAGCAACATGTACTTATAATGAAAAATCAATATCTTGATAACATGAAGCACCTAATCGGCCGAAACCACTGTGGAAATAACACACATTACAAACCCTATAAAGTCGGAAATGGCAATCCAATGTACTACAAGGTATTAGTACCTCTAGATTTCAGTTTTGTCAAGTGAGTAAAAATCACTCTTTACCATTTAATAACCCAACAAAAAAAAATATTAATCATAATAATTTCAAGGGGGAAAACTTACACAGAGGTTTTAAAAACGGTTCTGATTTTTTGGAATGAAGTAGACATGCATTTTCGCCTCTCGTTGTTGCATTTAGAAATTTCTCTGAACGTTGTAGGGATAATTTTGCCACACGTAAGTATCCCCTAAAATTTTTATCGACTGATAATAATTGTTATAATGGTTTCAGAAAAGTTTTTCGTATTTAACAACAACTGCGGATAATTTGTACAGCACTATCGACCCCATTACTGTTGGCAGTTTTTTTCGTTGGAATACACCTGTGTATCATATGTATTACGACACAATTGTTACAATGACTACGTGGGTATTAAAAAAAAAATTTTTTTCAGTTACAATGTAATTAAATTGAAATTTCTTTTATTTATTCATATAGATTACCACTGTGTGACAAATGGTCGAACGATAACCACTGCCAACAATTCAGTACGTATTTTTTATATTTAACACACATATAATTCAAATTTTTAAATTTGTGTTAAATTTTTTTAGCTTCTGGTATTGCAAAGTTTTTTAAAAGTTTTACTGACTCTTGCAATCCTCTAAGATACAGTTTGTCAAAATATCCGAAAAATTACGGCGCAGTGATTCACCATGAGAGAGGCACTAACAGCCACTCGGAAGAGGTTGCAGAGCTCGTGAGAGAGGCGTAAGTAAATTCCACGATGTATATTGAAGACGATTAAATGCGCATGAATTTATCTATTCTATTATTGTAGATTTCAGCTCGATGATGAAGAGTGTGGCAGTAGGAACTCGAAATATTTAGAGGAAAGATACGATGATCTCCGTACTTTCCCTCAAACGTTGACAGGTGCTTTCATGTGGACATACACTCCTGTAAGGATTTGTTCCACGTCGATAGATGTAAACAAATCTCATACTGCGTTTAATTAAATGTTACATATATTTTCTTATGATCCCATAAACTAAGGGTAAGAAAAACTAAGAAAATCTAAAGATTGAAATTAGTGCGCAGTGCATGTTGGCATTTGATTATAATTATAATATGCAATTGGCAGGCGTTAGCAATAGCGCCCGCGAGTCAAAGTCTTGTAGCGTCATTGAAGCGTTTAATAAATGTCCCCGGGGGGTTAAAATAAAAACAAATCCCACACATAAGTTTAAAAACAGAAAAAAAACATTGAGATATTTAACCTTAGCACAATTTCTATTTCTTTCGATGCATCATTGAGCTGTGTGAAGCGTGACGCAATTGGCGTGTGTGGAAGGGATCAACACGACGACGATGGCGTAGGTAGCATAGTGGAAAAGAGGGGCTGTAAGAAGCAAAACTAAACGTCGCAACGACATTCCCGCGCGTCTTCAAACACAACCGTACGAACATTCATCGTTATCGCATCGACAAACAACAATCGCTCGTCGTTATAATAAATAAACAAGTTCATCAACGAATATTTTACGAACAACCAATCAAAATGGTTTATGAGAGCGATTTCTACACGACCCGACGACCCTACACAAGGCCGATTTCATCCCACTATACTGTCACGGTTAGTAAACGTTGAATCCCTCTGTTAAAAAAATATATTTCACTGTTTTTTAACCCAAAAAATGCCATTTCACCGAGCAACTAATCTCAATCACCTCCTTGAGTACCCAAAACTTTTATAGTGCTAAGTGTACAATGAAAACATAGACACCAAAAAAATTTTTAAAAATACATATACATAATAAAAAAAAAATCCTTAGAAATTTCTTTTTCAATAAAATTCTTGTGAAAATTCTAAAAAAAAAATTTCTATCATCTGTTAAAAATGTTTATGATGAAAAAATTGCTTTAAAAAATCACAGTCATTTGTGTTTTTGTAGGGGCAATGATAAATTTTGAATTTTTGATATGCAACCTCTGGAATGCTGTGTGTTCATCGTACATAAAACTAAAAATACTGTAGCAGCAAAGCACAATGAAACTATAAGCAGAAATAAACACACAAGAGTCAAAGTTCCGAATGTCATTGAAAGTTATCGAGACTCTGGCGTTGTCAACAGCACGTTGACACATGATACGTCTGCCTGTTGACAAAGCTTTGCACGAGCTTTTATGTAGATCTACTTATATACGTGTGTGACTACATAATATGGTTGCGGTCGTGCGGTGTTCTTCATGATCTACTGTTAAATATCTAAAGAAAAAAATTTTTTAACTCCCGGCTAAAAAGTCCGAAACATTGACTCAACTGTTTTGACACGCCTCAATATCATGCGTCGTTCACAATGTTTGATTGCACCGGCTAAATGCAGTTGCCACACGCTAAATACTCACGTCGTTAAATCAAACGAATTTCGACTTCCACACTTCACTCTGACTGTTATAATCGATGTCCTGCACTGGATGTATACTCGGTGTCTCACAATAAACAAAAAAAATTCACTATAGTTTCAACCCAAATTCATTCAGGTGAATGGAGTGTTTACCCATGTATTAAATTTATAAGAAATGTTAAAAAAAAAACCATAAAAATAATATTATATATACCCTGACAATTTAAATCACTTCAGGAATGTCATTTTTACCTTTCCAAAAAATCTCTGGTGTTTAATATCTAAAGTGATGTGTGGTTTATCCAACTAAATAAAATATCCGATTTATTGGTACGATATTTAACCCTGAAATCCTTGGATTTACACGTGTCAATGCTGGATAAAACTTATTGGCATTGAGAGATTCAGCTTGAAATATTATTTTAAAATTAGAAAAAATATAGATATATATTTAAAAATTAGTCTGACGCGTGAATTTGCAGAGAATTTTAAGCGGTAAGTCGTAGGAACAAGCCGGATGTGCGTTACAAAAAAATAAAAGTTATTAATACATACGAAAGGGCAGTGGGGTCATCACTGACGACTATTCCGAGCTACGCATCAGCCATTTTCCGGGAGCCCTGAAACGATAAACTTAGATGACCCACTGAATTTCTCTCTCTGTCTTGAAAAAAAAATTAATTACCGAGGATATAATTTTTTTTTCCTCTTCTTTCGATGTATCGAACAAAAAAAAGATATTTTCCCCGAGAGCTATTTCGACTTGACAAATCAAAGTATGTGAGAAGAAATGAAAACAATTGGAGGATTCCAGAGTGAAATGAAAAAACTGGGAGATTGAAAAGATTGGAATTCCATTGGTCTGAACTGCCAACATTTATTATTCGAGAAGGCAATCCGCATCTTTCACGACGAGAGCTTGTGATGAAGAAGAAGAAGGGGCTGTGGTAATACGCCGTCGGTGTTGCGTTACACTGCCCTAATTTAGCCTCGGGGCGTCCTCCCGACGATCCGTAAATCCCCACTACACCAGCGTCACTTCGTCAGAGGAATTCATAGTCTTCTACCACTTGCACACCAGTAATATTCCTTTTTTTCATAACGTCTTATCAAAAAAAAGCATTCTATACTTACAAACAACATGTTAAATCTCATCTTAGGACTTTTCCCTTATTGTCTATACTTTTTTTTTTCATAATCAAATCAGAGTGAGATTGATCGCAAAGCATTTTTTTTCTTTTTCATTCGATAGGGAATTAAGGTTGTATTGTCGAGAAAGTCATCTAATCGAAAATCGATAAAAATTTGTACATAAATTCTAAATTATATTTTTAATTAATTAGTAAAATTTCAAGGCAATTTTTCATCTGTCACACGAGTAAAAAAAAATTCATCATTGATTAATCATAAAAATACAGCAGGAATTCATATTTTAGTGAATAAAAACGAGTATTTGATGAATTTTTTAAATTTAGCGTGTATTAAAAATGAATTTTTGCTGAGTGCTGAATTTTTTATGTATTTTTACTGTATAAAAAATCAATTTAAAATACATCAAAAGTTTGAAATTAAAAATCGAATATTCAAATCTATGATGAAATATTTTAATCATGAAATTTGATGTATTTGTTGGTTTGTAAAAAAAATTAGTCTGTACAACAGTACAACTTTAAAAAAATTAAAAATTAATTTTTTTAGTTATATTTTTCTTCCATTAGTCACGGAGGTATAAATTAATAGAATTATGATTGTCAGTTTTTTATTTATTTTGAATTTTATTGACAGTAAAAAAGTTGACAGTGAATCTTGGCCAATGTCGCAAAATTAAATTCAATTGGAATTCACTTGCAAGGGCGTCTCGCGTGGCAAAACAACGTTGGCATCAACCACGCGCAGTCAGTTGAGCTCCATGCATATTTGAGTCTATAGCACTTGTGTCTCTTTATAGCTATCTTAATCTGACGTTTCTGTTCCGACAAATTCACAGCCGTAATGATCGCGTAACTAGCAGCATAACAATATTGCAATCTTTGGCAAATTTACTTCGGCAAATATATACTTAAAAAAGAGTGACTCAGCAACGTCTTAATTTAAATTTTTTCATTCATTACAAATAATTAAACAAAATATATCCTAATTAATCCAGCGATTTTTTTAAAACATTAAATATTTCGCATATCTAATGCCAAAAGGTCGTAGATGAAAAGCTTGCTGTTTTAAATAGAAATATCTTCAAAACTATTGAAGATAAAAAATTTTATCAAGAAATCTTTTTTGTAGAAAATTTTATCAGCTATAAAAAAGATCCTAAGTAAAATCCTTTTATCTCATGTCCTTATCAAGATATTAACATATAAAATGTGACCATACGCTTTTTTGGTTAGAAACAAAAGTTTTAATAATCTAAAAAAATTTTTTTTAACTTTTCTAAATTTTTTAAAATCATCTTTACTGTCATCTTTCATAATCAAGAGAGTTAATCTATTAAAATTAATTAAAAAGATTTTTTAAATGCAGAACTAAAACAATTAATGTTTCATTTGAAAAAGAAAAAGCATATAAAAGTATTGGTATAATTGAGAGTCGCAGGGTTGGGTGTGGAAGTGGAATACGACAAAATGACGAGAAACTATGGGAAGAATTTGTGATATAATGGAGAACGCCGTAGGGTCGCATCCCCCTAAAAAAATCAAACTTTACTGAGTGAAACTTGCGGGAATAATCTTTGCAGAAGCGTGAATTGTTTCCATGGGAGAAGGTACCATTCGTACCGAGACCTTCGCTCGTTTCTGACCCGTTTACAGTGTGGGGTCGAAAGAGGCAGGATCCACAAAAAGAATTCTACCAGTACGCAACAATCAAGGAGAAGGAGGGTAGTATTCGTGGAAAAAATGCAGCAAAAAACGACCACTCACGGCAACTAATTCAAGGAGGGACAGTGTCAAAAGTGGGATTGGACGTAGCAGCAGAATTGGCAGCAAAAGGACACGTGTTTGAACGGGGTGTCCTCTCGCGAGCGCCTGGATCTACTCGACATGCAGTGACCCCAGCTAGCGGACGTACAAAGATCCGCATCGCTCTGGAAAAACCGTCGTGGTACCGATTTTAAAATGGAAAACTCACGAAAAAAATTTTTTTTTCGCTGGATAAATCATTTACAACTGTAGTATTACACGTACTCTGCTGTTTTCCAACGTGAACACTCTGATGTAATTGAAGTAACCACGCGAAAAACGTCGCAGAATGTGTCGAAATAATCTTACACAAAACTTGAAGTATTTTACCAAGCGCAAGCGCAATGATAATCCGACACTTTTAGACAGAGAGTCCGGGTTATTCTTTACCCAACCTCACGAAATATATGTATCTCAACATTTGCGTAAACACCGCGCCAACTCTTTTGCTACATTGCGGCCAGTTTCATTTTCCAATCTAACTTTAGTTTCTATAATAATATACTTATGAAAATTTTGCAAAGAACGTATATATAAATTTTTAATTCCTACATAATTTTATCTGCGTTTATAATACTTAAGGTTGTCGCAAAAAAAAAACGAACTATTTTTATTTTTTTGGGTATCGTATCAAAAAATCATAGTTTATCATGTTTTAAAAAGTCTCTACAAAAAATCAACCTGATACAAGCATTTTTCAAGGTCACTCATAATTTTTAAAATCTGCAAAAATATTGTAAACTATTGTTTTTTTTTTTTTTTCGTTTTTTTTCCACATCATATTTTGTGATTATCAACATTAAAACGTTACATTTGTTTATTTTTTTTTGTCTAAGTAGTATTTTGCATCATAAAAAAAATTAATTCTTAAAAAAAAAATTCATAGGTAACCCCGTAAAATTAATATTTTAAACTAAAAAATTTGTAGAACTTATATTACGTGTAAAAAAATTGCTATAGCGAAAAATAGAAAAAAAAAAAAATCTACAATTAGATAAAAACTTGATTTTTTTTTTTATATGAAACCCGAAAAACAAAAATAAATCGGGTTTTTTGCGACACTCTAGTAAATAAACAGTATCAGAAAATATAATTATATCTACGAAAATAAGTATATGTAAACAATTCAAAAATAAACAGATGAAAAAACTATTCATTCGACGTAATCCTTATAGCAGAATAAATTAACCATTCACTCTATTCCCCTTCTTCAATTGAGACACTGAGTGATACACATCTTAAAAAGCACGACTGAACAATTCCCCGGCCTTTTAGCGCCTAAGTCAATATATACAGGCTCTAAAACGTGTCCTGAATATCAGCGAACAATTTTTTTCAACACATAAATAAAAAAAAATTGGTCCGCACGTTGTGTGTCTATTATAAAAGAAAAAAAAATCAGAGTTTCCACAGCTTCACCCATTTTGCTCTGGCTTTTACCGAGGATAAAAAAAAATCAAGACAGAAAATTTGCAGCAGCTTAATCTGCATCTGCTTTCCTGCCTATACCCAGATTGACAGACCAATAACCGTTATATAATGTGTAAAAATCCAGTGATGAGGCTGAAGAGCGCTCTGCAATTATCCTTCTATAACTCCGTATCTAGACGCCACGACATTACGTCGTCCGTGACTATCCAAATGCCGGGGTGAGATCAGCTCAGGAGCAGTACAGCTACAGTTACACCAACACGTCGTCGTCCGATCCGTACAGCCGTCCGCAGCGCATGACCCAGGAGACGACGTACAAGCGAGAGAGCGGACCCTACGGGACCTACTCAACCGAGCGCAGCACCAGGTCTGGCGATGGGCCGGGTGGCTACCGCTCGTCCTACGACTCACACACCACCGGTCGTCTACCCGGAGGCACCACCTACCGCCACTACTCCTACCGGGTTTAACTTGATCGATTAGACAGCCTGTTAGATGTGCTTGCTTCACGTCCGCCAACGTGGGAATTTTATTTTGCTCGTTTCTATAACTATATTGACTACTTGGACAGAGGAGAAAAGTGCTTATTCGTGTATACCTAAAGCAAATATAATTAAAAGCTAAATAAATCAATTTATGTCAACTCAAGTTGTTCTGTAAATATTCGAAAAAAAAAGAAAAAAGTAATTAACAAACAAACAAAAAAATCCTGCATGATGGCCATCATGTTTCCGCTTGTTTTCCCTCTGTCGCTCACCACTTTGTAGACTTAACTGCGATTAACAATAATTGTTACATCTAGATAGACACACAACGAGCTCGGCCGATGCACTGTCAAATTTAGTTTTGTTTATATAAATGATGTTTGGATTTTTATTAGGAGAAATATTTTTTTTTCTCATTCAAACACGTAAATACCAAATTTTTTACACTCTATATGCAAATGAATTTTTAGTTTATATGCTTTTTATTAATTATTTTATGATTTCTTTTGCTTTTTGCGTGTATGCTGCTTTTTGCATCGCCTTCCTGCTTTTGGATCGTCATAAAGAATCCTGGAGCAATCATAAGACCCATACCTCCACTGCAGCAACAGCAGGTCAGTTTGAGCTGAAGGAAATCATCATGATAAAACGCAATTTCGCTCGTAATAACTGTCATTTAAAGCGGGGATGTATGGAAAAATTAAACAAATTCATCTGGCTTTTCATTTAGGTTAGTTAGAGATCATTTAACGCAATTGACTGTCTCTCATTTTAATGCGGACATCATCGTGAATACAATTGGGCACGCGTATTTCTGTTATTGAGTCTTTGCATTGATGCAATCCTTGGGACATTTGCGGCTTGCATTCAATATCTAGCTCAATGGCTTTGTGCATAGTCGAGCAAATGCTTGGAAAATAACTGAAAGCTCGCGCGGACAGTGATTGACCCTGTGGATTGGTTGCATTGCACTAAATGCAGGTGAGGAAGTACCCTCATCATCTGCCATACGTTGCCCATAAGAAGCTAGTCAGCGTCGTTCACACGCCATACCCCGTCGTTTACTACACTCACACGGTGCCAGTGCCTATACGAATTTATTCGCGTGTAAGGCCCAGCGTTATTGCCGCAGAACTGCAGAGGATACGTGATCTACCAAGGCCCTCGAGTGTTTCCTATGTGACCAGGTACCTCAACTCTAAGGACAATATTGTAAGTTTATTATTATACACATTTTTTTAAGTCACAAAAAAACAAACACTCGTTATCAAATTAATTTCGTTTTTAGAAAACTGTGGAAATATCGATGTACGAGCGAAAATGTGTTTTTAATTGTTGTTTTTTTTTTTTTTTTTTTATAAATATCTCGAAAACTACCAGGTTTATAAAATTTTTAAACAAAAAATATTTTTTAGAATTAAAAAACTTAAATATTTTGTTGCAAAAAATTTTTTAAACCATTATTTTGTTGTCTAGATATTTAATATGTATGGGTAGTATATAGTGGCCCAAAAAAATCAATTATTTTTTGTTTTTGTTTTTTTTTTTTTGGGTTTCGTAAGAAAAAATCAGTTTATTATGTTTTAAAAGCAGTCTAAAAAAATCAGATGTAATAAACAACCCTTAAAATTGAAACTTTGTATATAACTAATCAATATTATTTCTAAAAAAAAATTCGCATCATATTTTAACGATTTTTTAAAAATTTTAAAATTCATGAGTGACCTTTAAAAATTCTGAGTCCTCTTGAAATAAGATAAAATATGATTTTTTTTTATACAAGACCCGAAAAATAAAAATCGTCGATTTTTTTCGGTTATTCTATCATATGCAATGTCCAAAATTGAATTTGTATAATTTTTAATTGAAGTATTAAAAAATATTTTCAGTTGTTTGACGATGAAGCGAGGGAAATTCGCGCGAGAGCAGACTCACTTCTCCGACGCATTCATGTATTTGTCCCACGACCTACGACTAGGTAATGAAATTAATTATGTCAAAGAGATTGTTGATACATGCCCTTACCATGCATTGCAACATAAACACTCTTCCTATATGGCTGAATAAATCGAATTTTCCGATGCGCCCTGTGCAGTGAGTTTGCCGAGGTGATAGTGCCTGAGCGAATGCGAAGCGACGATTATGTCAGGCGTGTTCTAACGGCTCGTAAAAATGCCAAGAAGGATGAATCAGAGCCTGTCAATTGGTATGAATCACCTGAACACCGTCAGTTTGGCAGTGGCAATCTCGCTGCCGTGGCCTACACCGGTGGAAAACCTCACTCTCGTCGACGACCCTATTACAAATTAGCTGACTTGCGAGCTGCTGATGTTCAGAGCGATGTCAACCTCCTGAGCTTCTATGCGAAAAACCGACAGGCCGCTGCCTCTGCCTGTGAGTACAGTCCACAACTGACGACAGGCTGACAAACGCGACAGACGTGACATCATTTGCAAATGTCGTTTTTTTTATTTTAGGCCCATGTCATCTTAGTTATTTCATGTGGCATAAATTTTTACTCCTAGTGACGTCTTTTTTATATAATTACATATAATAATTATTGATAAAAACGGCCTCGCGACGCCGCTGTGTGTGTCACTTTGGATTTTTTTCTCTTCCCCTACAGATTTGTCTTTTTTTTCTGATGTGTTTTTTTCTCTGATGTGCAACCCGTGTGTTCTTGTCGATTTTTTTTCTATTTTTTCTCCTTGTCTCGTTATCATTCTCTGCCACATTTTTCTGTGTGATTGTCTCTTAAAGCTGAAAAAAATATATAAGAAACAATGAATAAGAGAGAGGAACGAAGAATTATATTTTTGGTAGAAAGCGTGGGCGTCACCGAGTTTTATTCATAATTGTTTATACTCGGGAGCCGTGAGTGTGATAAAATTAAGTAGAGGATATAAAGTAAAATTTATCACGACTGATGACAACACAATTTATATTCGGACATGCAAGTCCGCAAGTGAAAGAAAAATAACACTACGGGTTAAGTGTAGAGGAACCAGCGGATTTGTTGAACGTTTCAGGCCATGGATGGAGAGATCGCGTACCAGAGCTTAACGAGGATCCGACTAAAAAGAAAAAACAACTGGAAAACGACGAGGATGCCCTGCCTGAACTCGAGGAGTAATTCCAGTTCTACCAAAAATATTCATATACTAATTTGAACGATTAATTTTAATAGGCAAGGACAGACTATACTAAAAATTATCCACTATCTTCAACATATCGCGTGACTAATGTCAAAAAAACATATATTTTTTTAAACACTAGTATCTCATCGAAAAAAGTAGTTTTTTCTTCATTTTTGACAATTTTTATGGTTTTTAAGTGGAGTAACCTACGTTTTGTCAGCCGAAAAAAAAAAATTTTCTGTTTTTTCAGTTAAACTAGCTTTAACAATAATTTTTTTTGATGTTTAATCTAGAAATAAAAAAAAAATTTTATATTGAAATTTTTTTAAAATATCCTCCTTGGAAATCTCGCCGTTTTCGTGATTTTTTCGGTTTTTTACTGATAACTCAGTAACTAAGCGCGATAACGGAAAATATCATAGAACCTAAATGATTGAGCATACAATTTTGTGCAAAAAATTTCAAGTAACTTTTTTTGTATCTTTTTTCAATTTTGAGATATTCTTGTTTTTTGAAAATTTCAATTTTTCAAAATATCTCGAAAATGAAGTAAAATATGAAAAAAATTTATTCTATATTTTTTGTAGGAAATTAGATTTCCTATCATTTACTTTCTTTAACATTTTTCGATAGCACGCTTTGTTATCAAGTTATCAATAAAAAACTAAAAAAAACACGAAAATGTCGAGTTTTTAAAGGGGGACCACTTTGAAAATTTCATCGAAAAAAAAAATTTTTTTTTTATCAGCATTGAACATTCTAAAATTTATCTTAGACATGTTTAACATGAAAAAAAACTAGTACCGGGTTGTTTGTTTTAATTTTGGCATTAGTGACGCGATATTTATTTTCACTCTCGAAGCGTTTTTTTTTTCTCGGTTGTCACAGTTCAATACAAATCAGTGATAAAAACATAAAATGGTTATACTCATTGTATATTCACCAGTGGTATCTACAATTGTCAAAGTAAAAATTTTGTCTTGAAAATACAAATTCAATCATCTTTACACAACATAAATTAATGTTAATGAATAAAGAGGATGGGAAATAGGC
Source organism: Macrocentrus cingulum (assembly GCA_002156465.1). Lineage (NCBI taxonomy): Eukaryota > Metazoa > Arthropoda > Insecta > Hymenoptera > Braconidae > Macrocentrus > Macrocentrus cingulum. The sequence goes on along the minus strand of MVJL01000523.1, from coordinate 195,773 downwards.
ATGCACGTGTTTATATTTTGTAGATATCCCGCCTGGAATGCATTATGTCCTGAGGTAAGCTTTTGTTTGTCTCTCCACGCACTTGATGAAGAATTAAAAATAATCAAACACCCATCCAGCGCATAAGTCAAAGTGTGCAAAATATATTTTAACAATTTTCCATCATGATTGCACTAAAAACTTTACCATAATTTTCTTCCTTTCCAAAACTAATTCAGCAGCTCACACATTCTGCCGTTTTTTTTTTCCTCACGCTTGGTTGCATGCGTTTAACATCGATGCCCCACTTGGAATGACTGTAAACCCGGAATGTTTATGTTTCATGTATCCTCCAGATCCCGATCCTCCGCTCACCGAAAGGGAGCAAAGGAAAGGTGAGTTCCTTCGGTGTATCATAAAAAATTGTGTCAACAATAATATCATGAAAAATATTAAATATTTTAGCTCGTGCACTGGCTGATGATCGAGTGTACGCAATGCCAAAAAAGGGTGAGCATTGTCATCAAATCCAGTCATTTCATAACCTTCAACATTTGTTCGATAAAATCATTTACAGCATCACCTGACCCAGAACCCGTGTACAAACCAGCGAAAGAAAAAACTCGCAAACCACGAAAGATCATGGAACCTGAGTCGGTAGCAGAGGCAGAACCAATCATTATTGAGCCTAAAATTGAAGAAACAGAAGTAGAATTCCGACCACCAACTCCGGAACCAGCTGCGCCTGAACCTGAACCTGAACCAGTGCAGGAACCAGCGCCAATTGAAGTCATTCCGGAACCAGAGCCAGTAATTGAGCCGGAACCGGAGCCCATTATCGAGGCCGAGCCGATCGTTGAAGCATCCGAAGCAATTCCAGAAGTCGAAGCAGTGCCAGAACCAACAATTGAAGAGGATCCCGCGCCAGTGGAGCCAGAAGTGGAGCCGGTAGTGGTAGAACAACTCGATTCGGATCCGGTAGTCATAGAATCTGAGGTTGACGCATTACCAGTCGCGAATGACGAAGATCTGGAAGAAACTGTCGCGCCAATTGAGACTGAAAGCATCGAAGAACCGATCAGCTGTGCAGCGGAGCAGGGAGAAAATCAAGAGGACGATGAGGGTATGTCTCGTAAACTTTGACTTCTACGGCTGCTTGAAAATTGCGTGAACCCTAAAAAAGATAAACAATAAAGCAGGAAATTTCTTAGTTCAATCGCGAATACCTTTTTATATCCTGTGTATAATCATCTATCAATACACGATATACTGTCTGTACCAAGTGTTGCATGTTGACAATCCCGTTTTTAGTTAAATTTCAATCATTTATTTAAAATCATCTCCACTGAAGAAGACTACAATGCCAAGATTCTGAAATATTGACAAAAAATCTCATGACTGTTTTTTTTCGCTGCACTTTGACCGAGAGGAGAATTAATTAGTGAAGGAATTAATTAGCGAGAGTGGGTAGTCTAGGCGTGTATATAAATTTGATCCGTATAATCAGCAGTATTAATTATCTTGCAGTGCTGCAGCGTAAGCTGGACGACGAGGAGTTAAGAAGGCAAGTCGAGGAACTGAAAAGGCAAGCTGAGGAGGAAAAACGAAGGCAAGCCGAGGAGGCCAGGTAACAAATACCTGGTCTGCTCGACTGCCTTGTTTTCGATAAATCTGTGGGGGCTTTGTGCTATTTAGGTTGGCGGAGGAAAGGTACAAGGCGGAAATTGAGGAGCGTGTGCGTCTGGCAGAGGAAGCACGTCAAGCGCGACTGAGGGAGATCGAGGAGCAAGAGAGACTGGAGGCTGAGCGTCAGGCGGAAGAGGCCAGGCTGGAAGCCGAGCGTGTACGTGATCTAAAGTTGGCCGAGGAGGAAAAGTTTGTAGTCTCTTAGTTTACCAAGGTTTTTCGTTTTAATTATTAATAAGCGTAAAATATGTAGGCGTGCAGCTGAATACGAAGCTGTGCTGGCGGCCGAGGAAGAGCAACGTTACGCCATTGAAAAGGCTGCAGATGAGGCTCGAAAGAGGCAGGAATTGGAAGAAAAGTTGGCGTCTGAAGTGGCGCTCGGTTTTACCGAGGAAGTCACTGCTCCCGAGTCAACATCTGACGAGTGTCACTGCCACGACAATGTCAAGTCTCAGGATCACGAAGAGAGGCCGGACAGCCCGGATGCTGATGATGATACACATGTAAATGAAATTTCATTTTTCACGAGTTAAGCTACAATATTGAATTAATTCATGCTATCAATTTTTTTTAGATTGAAGAAGAAGCTGGCTGCATCTCTACCGATCACGATGAGATTAGTGAGCACTATGATGGTGAGCATGAAGGATTCAACAGCACCCGGGAGTTTGATACTCCTGTAGAAGTAATTCCACGAATTGAAGAAATCAATTCTGAAGAGGATGATGAAGAGTCGTAATGATGTTCTTCCTTTTTGGAAGTAAAATGACAGAAATCACATTTTTGTTTATAGTCACTTACACTCTTCTGATACCGTCCGAAAATCGTGAAAATTCAATATTGAACTATAATTCGAATAATATTAATAATTATAGTTTATTTTAAAAATCACAACTAAAGTATCGTCGATTTGACGATTCTTTAATGTCTGTGACTGAGTTCCAAAAAAGAATGAAATTTTCTTTATATAGCAAATTTGTTGTTAGTTTTTAAATATTGCGATAAAGTTAATTTATATAAGTATATAAATTTGAGGTTTCAACACAAACATTTTCTATAGCTACATAAATGATTCAGTGTAAACAATTGTTATGAATGCATGTTCATTTAAATATTTTGTGCGGTGATCATTTTATTATATATTTATTTAACTTGAATATTTGTTTATCACGTATGATACCTATTAATAAAAATCAAAACATGAAATAATTAGTTTTAATTTAGCCTTTTTTATTTTTCAGTTGATTGATATCGATAAAATTTACACAATTGATGACAGATTTTATGTGCAGTGAAATGCTTGTCTCCACGAAAGTGTTTACACACTTTAATTTGATATATATGAGCGTAAATGCTTGGTCAACATCTCGACAACATACTCCCTATACTTGAGGCATGCAGTAATTGAGTCAATATTATATTACCGAGTGATTCATAATAACTATTGTATTTAGCTAAGATAAATATTGAAAATAGCACATCATTCCTTTTAAATTAAGTATACATACTTACTTTCTATCTTTATTAATTGATGATTTAAATGAATTAATAAGTAAATAATTAATTTACACATTTTTTAAAATGAGTTTTAATTTTTTTAAATTAATATATCTAAATTTTTTGAAATATAATGAATTTCTTTGGTTTAAAAGTTGGTTTTTACTGAAATTTTATGCTTTGATAAGTAGAATTGCATCGTAAACAGTGAATAAAATGTTTCGAAATAAGAAAAAAAAAACAGGAAATAAAGTGTCACTAGCAGACACAATGAAAAAAACTAAATATTCGAGTGCAGAACATTTTTTATGAAATATGCTGCATATAAAATAATAAAATTAATTTACCGTGAGTCAATGACACTAGTTAGCATAATAATATTTATAAATAATTCGCGATTTTCATGTTTTTAAATATTCAGTATAAATAAATTAATTTGTTATAACGATTAAAGTAAATAAATAAACCAGGAAAATTTTGTTTTTCAGATTAAAACTCATTAGAATATGCAAGGAATAATTTTATCGTTTAAAAAAGTGTAAATTTTCGGCTATAAAATCCGATTTTAGAATATTAAATGTGTAATTTGTCAAAAAACGGGGTTGAATCGTGTATTTATTAGAAAATCTTTCTGTGAAATATGCTCCCCATTTTTTTTTTACTCATAATGTGATGTACATCACTCTCACCGACCCATTTCCCGAGATTTCAGTACTTTGTACGTGCACGCTAAAGAGGAAATGTAGGATTATTGACACGACTCAATCTCGTCGGGGGTTGTTGCCTGAGGGCGCGCAATGCGCTCTTGTGAGTCGATAATGAAAATGGCTGAACAATTTTGCCTGGACACGGGCCACTGTCCTTGCGGTCAAGCAAACACACTGTCACTATCTAGTCCAACACTTGAATCGTGTTTCCCAAAATAGACATGTTGGTCTAAACAGGAAAAAAAAATTCTCTGATACATCGCTTGATGCAACCCTGTATCTTTTCCCTATATATATCCAACTACTCCGAGTCGAACAACTCGTAAAATTTCATTATAAGCAATCACCACAACATTATTTATTCATTCACATATCAACCATAATTTCCTCTCTGTGACTGCGGACACGACAAATCCATGAGAAAAATATGAAAAATTATTTTTAAACCGTGGACAATTATATTAAAATACATATAAAGTATGTAAACACACAAAAATAATCTAATCAAGTGAAGAAACTCCTCAGAACTTGGTCTACAAGTTATTTTATAAAAATTATCAATGAAAAAAATTTTTTTATCGATGATAAAATTAAAAAAAAAAATAAATTACGCTTTAAAAATGATTTAACATTATATCTTTTGTAGAAAATTAAAGAAAATTGCAAAAAAAAAAAAGTACAATATTCCTAAAAACTAACCAATTTATGTTTATATTTTTTTTCCACAAAGCCGGAGAGTCCGTGAAAAATAAGACCGAGGTAATCAAGTAAACATATATCCCCACAGTAAGCCCTCATTATTTTTTTAACGCCTGTTCAAGACTCGATTGCACTCTGTAGAGGCTATTATCGATTGAATATCATCCCCCAACGTGGATAGCAGCAAGAGCGGCCTAGTGAGCGCGCTGTCGATCGATAAAACGAATGTTTTATCAGATCAACTCAATAAACTCGTGACGTATCCAGCCGTCATCACGTAAAATCAATGGAAATGCGTGTTGCTGATGGCTAGGCAAGAATTTTGCAAGCTAAAATTGCAGCGGCTATATACTTGGGGGGTAAAAAAAGACCCGGCAAGATCGTCGGTGGTGGATAGACCGGGTTTTCGCAGGCCGCTGACGTCAGTGGGTAGAATGGCGCCGTCGAGCAATGACGTCATTGGCTATACCACCCAAGCAAGCTATCCTGCTCGCTTTTATCAGTCCACGTGCTGCTGTCATCTCGCTTGCGCCACCGAATTCGCCACTATCAGAGTAGGGCCATTACCCATCAGGCTGGTGTTGGTTGAACACCCTCATTCTCCCTGTCTGTTGGCCGCTCAACCCCGCTCTGCACATTCATTTTGTCTCATTGCAAATTTTCTCGTTGAAGAAAAAAAAAAAATTGCAACTTACTTGCAACTTACCACCCTGTCAGTTAATTTCCAAAGTCATTGATGAGACGTTTCTGCCTATAAATAGCATCATTGGCCCACAGCATATATGTATAATCGTCCTATCAGTCTGGAGCATAAGCCCCGGGGAGTATTTCGCAGTCAGGCACAAATGGCCACGTTGATGAGCTATTGTTCTGTGCTCTGCAGGCTGTAGAGATATCCTGCCAACCCGGGGATATTTTTTCCCAAGGCTCACGTCACTATTATGTGATTAGAGCAGTGTATAATTTCAAGAGCTTTTAATTAATTATTAAATCGATTCGATAGAGGAAAATGGTCATTTACTGAAGCTTGGGGAGGACAATAGAGGTGGGATTTATTGAATAAGGCTGCTGTGTAATAATCGGTGAGGAAAAATAAAAAGAAATTGAGAAATCAATGCAATGAAGCAGAGGATGTTGAACTAGAAAACTGAAAGCAAACGAGAACGAGTGAAAAATGAGTTTCCAATGTGAATATAGTGTTGGCGAGTGTAAAGCTAACAGGGAGTATTTTTGTCTGCAGATATTATCGATTACACATAACCACTCGTTCATACTCTCTGTGGCCGTTCATGTCCTCGCTATGTAAAAAGGCGCCGTCTTATTGGTGAAAAAGCTTGTTTGATTTCTGTCTTGATGTCTCTCTCGGCGGGGAATTATTCATCGTGATATAGAGCTTAATTAACCGGGAATTTCTAGGGCTCTTAGCATGACAATAGATGCCTTGATCGTTGATGCACTTTTCTAAAATGCGTGGGCATGAGTTACTCAACTAATTAAGCGTGAATCCTGCCAAGTAAACTGGCAGTCGGGCGCAGTGTACGTAACACCAACGTCAATATGCGTGGACATATGGGTATTGTTAGTGAGTAATAGCCTATGCTGACGTGATCTAGTTAATAATAGCCGCTTATTCGGACAATTAAAGAATAGCCTGGCTAATAATAGTTATAATCTGTTGATTATTAAGCGAATTAAATGCACGCACCGTTGGTTTTTACACGAAAAAAAATCATAAGGGAAATTGAGCAAGGGGAATCATTGAAATTTTCATCCAATAAACAGGTTTTTTTATTGGCACTGATGATTGTAGATTTTTGCAGAGAGTTTCTTGTCTACATTACGATGTCTCACGCGTAGAGAGACAATTCATCGTTGAGACTGCAGTCTCTAATAAATAGAAAGACTAAAGTCTAGATCGACTATTATTACTCAAGTTTTTACAGTGAACTCCGCGGAGAGATTATATTCAGATACTGCAAAAGCCCCGTTATGATTAAAAAATCCCGAACTTTTTCGCCCTGAGTGATGACTACAATTTCTCTATTTATATCAAAATAAATGACAATTTTATAAATAACTCACTTTGAATAATTTGATAAATCATAGTACTAAACGGTCGACGTTTACCAGGGCTCATCATTCGGACACTTTATTGCATCTGTCGTGCATATACCGGAATATAAATTCGTACCATCTCGACTAATCTACGAACAATTAATCCGTTAAATAGGCACTTTAATCCTCTGCAAATGTTTATGATTAATTGAACGATCGTATTTCTTCGCAAAAAAATCTGATAAATGAAAAAAAAAGCATCACAAACTGAAAAATGTTTTTTTTCTTCTAAAAAATTAAATTATGTTTGTTTTCTTTAGTATATAAGTATAATAGCGGACGAGTTGAAATTAAGATGGATTTTCGGCTTGGTCTCGCCCCTTGCAGTCATTCCACAGACGATATTTATAGTTTTAATAATGTGGTATGTGCGCGGAAAAAGCAAGAGGGCCTCGTGAGAAACTCACTGAAATTTAGCAAAATTAATTTTATGTCGGTTAATATATAGTGCTATTGACGTACAACTAATCTGTGTGTCTGTTGATGTTGGAAACACCATCGAGCCATCCTTTATTGCACGCGGTTGAAGGTCTCCCGTTGCCAAGACGACGTATCTGATGCATTGCCATTTGAAATCTATGCACCTCACACTGTGATTGACTCGCTGAACTTGTATCATTGTGTCTGCATGCATATCTGACTTTATCTGAATGACATAAAATCGATATACAACTTGGTAATATCAGTGTTGACGCGTTCATATGGTTCGATGAATATCTCGAAGCCTTTATAGTGTGCGAGAATGATCGCGATAAAAATTTAATTAGCGATAATACTGACTGTGAATCAATTCATCTTCACACTTTTTTTTTACTATATCTTACTCAAATATGTGAGGATAAAAAAATACCACATTTTATCATTCTGTGACGCACAGTAGAGTAATCTTACGACGAAACTCCGAGACTTTTTTACTGTCAAGATTTACGCAGAGAAAGTAGAAAAAAATAAATAAAACTCCTAGCCGTTGGGTATATAGTTCAGTGACTGAGTTTTAGCATGCAATGCCCCAAAAGCATGGGGGAAAATAACAATAAATATACCGTATAAAACAACAGTCAAATTAAATGGCTTGGAATATATTAGCTCATTTTTATTTCATCTTCGCATATCTATAAAAAATATATCTAACTTGTATGTATCATCAAGGTTACCAATTATTAAGCTGGTAAGAAAATCGTAATATTGAGCACAAGGCTAATTCAATATCTCTTTATGTAAAATAATATTTTCCAGATTAAATAGTGTAAAACATCAGTTATATTTGAATAGAACGACTAAAAGCACTGAATTTTCTGTGATAAAATTATTATAGAAGATCGATTATCTGTGTTTGGGGTGCTACCGATCGGTTAGCAACGTGGGAAATGCGCGCGCAAACAAATATTCTATATTTCGCGTGTTAAATTATAGGTATGTGGAACTGAGGGGTTATGAGAGAAAGACCGGGGTGAAGGGATATTTAGCTTTGACAATTGATAGGCAAAATTAATTAGAAACTGTACGTCGACCCCCACTCATTTAATCGCCCCACCATATAGCAACGTCGACGAGGGCGCACTGCACTTGAGCTTGAAGCATCATCGTTGTGAGGCATTGAAGCGACGCGCGTCCCCAACGCCCGCGCCGATCAGTCTGCGCGAGATCGTCGTCCAGTGAGGTTAACGTTTTACTCTGCAACATCATCCAATCACTAGCATTCTATCTACAACCTTGCTAACTACAACGGCTTGAAATTGTTATCAGAGTGATAATTTTCCGCACGATTATCACTGTTGACCAAGAATCATCTCTCAACTTGGAATATTTTAAGGTAAAATAAACTATTTAAAATATTTCTAACAATTTTGTAAAATGTTCTAATAATTTTTTTCATGTTAATAAATTTTTTTTCTACTTGAAAAAAATTAATTCAGTGATTAAATTAATTTTTTTTTAATTTTTTTTTATGATTTTCGTCAAGCGTACATGCATGAGAATGTGAAATTTGTGAGAGCTTTGCTCTGGAATTCTTCTTTGGATATTTGTAGCTTTACGCTCAAAGTAATCCAAGAGGTTCATGCTCTTAACCATCACGCCTGGCAATCTCGGAAGTGCATATAGCCTTTGTTTAAGTGCACAACTGTGGACAATGAGCCGCGACATATACAAGTTTAAACGATATATATTTATTTTGGCAGCTTTAGCTTTGATTTTCGCGCTCCAAATCAGCTATACATTTTATATACCGTACGGTTACAATGTGTAATGTTTGGAAAATGTTTTTTTTCAGTTGGATATAATTGCTATAGAAAATATAATATCTTTTGATATTTAATATCAGGCTCTCTGATGCAGCCGTTTGTGTGAGAGCTTGAGCGATCGATAAAATACATTTCTCGCGCCTTGGCTTATCTAACCCGAGATATTTCTTTTTGTTATATCAATGCAAGTATTTTTTTGTCTTGTATATTATGCATGAGATACTCTATTTCCGTGTAAACTATAATTATACTCGTCTGTGCGTTTTTTAAAATATTTTTTCGTTCATTTTTCTGATCGTTTTTGAACTACTAAAATTTTTTTTACGAGTTTAACTAGGAAATTTGAGTAGTTTTTTGTATGAAACTCATTTACAATTACATTTTGACTATTTTTGCAGATTTTAAGCTAATAAACCTACTTTTAGTACTCTATTTAATAATAAACTATTAAAAATACTTTTAAACAGTGCGAAAAAAAATTTAGAACACAGAGATAAGTGGTTATAAGTATAGACACGACGTTTATACGCTATAACCGACTCATCCTTATATACCACGCAAGCCCTTCATCAGATATGAGCGAGCGATTAATAAAAGTCACCTGACAAGCGCAAACATTCCATGTATAAATATTGGGTCAAAAATTATTTTTTTTACAGGTTGTCCAATCGCTTCCGTTTACGTCACTTTGCTGAACCAGGGAAAAATATAGAGCAAAGTAATACATAACACTCAACGTCCTTTAGGACCAAATAGACAGAGAGAATACAATACTGAAGAATGCAGAGCGAGGTCCGTCAAAGGCCTGTCGAGCACACGTGCACATCAGGTATGTGAAAATGTCGATCGAGTTATGAAATAAATTATTTCATTGTAGACTATCACTAGCTAATATGCCAATGCATAAAACCAAACTAACTAAATAGAAAATCCTTGTATAATAAAGTATAAAAATCGAACGCAAAAATATGCAGACGTTTTTTTTTAATTAAATGTATCAATGAATTTTTTAATTTTTCGTTTTTAAAATACTAATATCGCGAGACCGTTTGAAATTGATAAGAGGGTGAACTGAGCATAGGAAGCACTGGCATTTGCAATGGCCTATTATTGCGCGATATCCTCTATAGCCGGTCGATTTAACATTATCCAGATCATCAAAAATTCAGATCTGACGTTGGAGCGGCCGCATCTAATGGGCCGGGAGTTCTAAAATAGTAAATGATTGAGAATGAGAAAATGATTACGTGTGCAATACTTTCACAATATATATTATTCTTAGAATAATAAAATAGAAACTAGTCTAACATAAACGTGACCCGATAATGAATCTAAAGCACGTCACGTCTCGTTACGTTGAGACATATAGCTCATGAAGCACTTTTGGCTTTTATAGAGAATCCATTAAATTTTGTGACACGAGGATATACATAAATTAAGTTTTATAAATAATAATTTTTATATTTTACAGGCTCACTGCCTGACATTGCTGTCACAATGGCTTCGGGGCAAGAAATACATGGTGTTTTTAGGTAATATTTTTTTATTCATCATATATAATCTATAAATAATTTTGAATTTCCGGTAGTTTATTGATTTTAGGTAATTTTTAGAAAGTGTGAAATATGTGTATAAGCACTTAATAAAATGCCTTTGCCTTGTCGGATGAAAGATACTTGCGTAAACTTAAAATCAGCAAGACGATAAACTGTTTAACCGCGAAAAAGCTACTCTCTTTTTCGGCTTTTCCAACTGAAAGATAAATAATGTCCTAGACTACTGCGCGATGGTTTAGCACACGAGCATCATAAATAGGCTGGAACGATCGGTCAGTTAACAGTGTATATCTATACACACACACGTGAAACTGTTCATGATGTTATCCGATGAAATGGAGAAGGAGAAGTGGGGTGCTTGAGAAACAAGTTATTTCTAGAATCTTTCGTGCGAGTCCATTTCCGATACGTCCTTCGAAGCTATGGGTACCGGAAAACTTTTGCCGATGTGTTGGTGCTGTAGACTGATTGTGGAATTGATGAAAAACCAGGCCAAAATACCGAGCGCTATCTTCAGAAAAAAAAATCGCGAAATTTTTTTCTACAACTTTCAGAAAGATATCTAATTTTTTTTTGGAGATAAAATCACAAATGACTGAAAAACGTTCTCGTGAGGAAGATGCTCATTGTTTCTGACAGAGCGCGTGACGTAGCATTGACGCAAGTTACAATTGTCGACTATTAAAGCCAAAGTATATAGTTATCTACTCTCCTGTGTAGTAGCGATCAAACGTCAAAGAGAGAACACGACAACAAAAATTTGAGTAGGAACTTTTGATGCACACCGTTGACACGCGGATATGCTCGATTATCTTAAATTACATTCATGTCTATTTATTGTATTTGACGTCATTCATGAGAAATTATAAGAAATTTATAAGCAAGATCATTTATATTGACGAAAAACTTGCGTGTGTTCCGGGCTATCTATTTAAAAAAAACTTATTTTAGGTATAAAGCAAAGCGAAGAAATAAATAATATATATATATCACAGGAAATGAATGCTTAAAAATAAATGCATCATTGAATCATTTTTGCCTATCAACTACAAAAATTTATTTGTCAAATCACGTGTCTAAAACCAAAAAGGCATATCGCTAAAAAATTTAATTTCCTTTACTTGCTGATATCTTAATGAGGATGCAAGTAAGATAAATTTTGATAAGAACCTTTTTTGTAGTTTATAAAATTTTGTACAAAAAAGATTTCTTGGAAAAAATTTATATCTTCAATAGTTTTAAAGATATTTTGATTTTTAAAAGGCGGAGTTTTTATATAAGCTCTTTTGGTTGGAAAAAAGTTGAAAATACTTTAACTCCGAATATCTTGATAAGGACATGAGTTAGACTAGTTTTGTAAAGAACCAATTTTGTAGCTAATAAAATTCTCTACAAAAAAGGTCTTTAAAGAAAAATCTTTATCTTTAATAGTTTGGAAGATATTATGATTCAAAACAGCAAGAGAATTTTTCCTATATTACTTTGTAGTTAAAAAAATTGTTTCTCGTTGTTTATTGAGACATCATGTGACTTATCTCTGTTTTCAGTCTGATTGTAGATGACGTTGATTCATCAGCCATCCTAAGTGATAGTCCAGAAACTGAAGGTCTGTCGACAGACAGTCGTAGCCCGCATAATTCATCATCTCAAACCCCCCTGGATAGTCCTGGTGGTCCACATGAAAGGATTAAACAGATTCAGGTCGAGGCTGAGACTCGGCGTGATGAGTTTGCTCGGCTACTCGAGGAGCACGCTCAAGTTGTGCGAAAGTTGAAGATTATGGAAGCCGAGGAGCATCAGGATTCATCGTCTTCATCATCCAGCGGAGTCGTCGACCCAACGCACGCGTGATTTCAAAAGCTAAAGTTTCCGCAAGATGGGACCACCCTCAGTGCAAGTGGCCTCTAAAAAATAACCAACCAGGATTTTAGCATTGTTCCAAAAGCGATTAAACAATACTAAATGCGGGTAGTAATAATAATGGAGAAAAACAAAATTCTTGAGAAAATCATTGATAAAATGAAATTAATCATAATATCATACAACAACAACAAAAAAAAATCATCTTACGTCCGTTCTTGTCAATTATTTGGTAATTCATCTGAAAATAATCTTCACCTGAAATTTGACAATAATAAAAGAACGTTGCGCACGTAATTTTAAAATATTTCATCATTGGTTTTTCGTTTGCTTAATATGGACGAGACGTGTCATGACGTGCAACGTTTTAGGCCTAATGCTTTTGTACAAAATATATAACGTAGAGGGTGAAAGATTATGATGGAAAAAAAATTTGATACACTGTTTAACGATGAGAACGGACACTGTTATTAATTTGAATGATGAATTCTGACATACAGGAAATAACAGTCAAAGAATTAAAAATGTTTATAAATATTCTGTGGAGCAAGAGATCATGAATTTGATTAAAATAATCGAAAAAGTCGTTGAGAGATATCGTCCAAATAAATACTTGACAAGGTTTTGACGTAAAGATAAGTAAAAATTGCGATAAACCGTACGTAGGTTATATTTAATTTGAGCAGATAAATACATATGTTTGTTTGGTTATTGAAAAGAATAAGTATAAGAGATTGGGCATATAGATAATTAGTATACATATATTATAATGACTATTTGAATACTAATCAAGAGGTAATCTGCTCAAGAATTTATGCCCACTTCTCAGATATAGTATTACAAGAATCGCGAAGATAAACGCAAATAATTTAATAATTATTAACAGAATGTAGATTAGCACTCTAATAGGAATTTGGCTGTAAAAAAAATACAGTATATATAGTAGGGTAGCCCCAAAAAAAAACTGAGTATTTTTGTTTTTTGTGTCTCGTATCAAAAAATTCATAGTCATTCAAAATTCATTCAAAATAGTCAAAATGTGATTGTAAATAATTTTTTTTTTTTTTTCATTTTCGTTTATTTTCTTTATTTTTTGAGGTATTTTACGTCACAAAAAAATAAGGTCTTATTTATATTGCATGCAAATAAATTGTAATAACGTAAACAGGAAAAAAAAAATTTTTTTCTACAATCAAATTTTGATCTTTTTATTTTGGAGTTTTCAAAATTTGTGAGTGACCTCTAAAAATGCTTATATCAGGCCAATTTTTTTATAAGATTCTGAAAATATGGTAAAACTAGTTTTTTTTTTTATATGTGACCCAAAAAATAAAAAAAGTCGATTTTTTTTGGGCAACCGCAATACATAGTGTGCGTAAAGCTATATATGGCAGAGATGCGAGGTAAATAGAAAAATGAATCGTGGCAATAATTTTTTTGCAAACAAAAATATAATATACAAATAAATGGAAGACTGCAGAACAAGGTGCGAGTATATGTTTAATATGATAAATATAAAATTATTATTTTTTTGCTAGTTTTAGAGAGAGTAAAATGATGATAATAATAAATATAATTATATGCTATCAGTTTAATTTAGTCAATTGTTTTTAGTGATATACATCAATTTTGTAAGAAAGCATTTGTATAAAATTGAGATTCATAGCTTGCAGATGATGATGATGATGATAAACTTGCATAATACGACAGTGCAGAGCTTCCTGCTTTGTTATTAGAATATATAGCAAGATAACTTTGCACAGTCGTAGTCCGAAAGTTTATTGAACCACCTATCAATTATAAATACCAATAAACTAATTGTAGACTAAAAGCACTACTTGCAATGTAAGAAACTGACAAATGTAAAATGTCCAATATTAATGTAGAAAAATATATGTCTACATATATATATTTTATTTAATGTGCTCGAAAATAAATTTTATTTATCATTCTTCCATACCACTTGCAACTATCACCCTTAGTTTTAATTGAAAAAAATTTTTTTTCTAGGAAAAACGATTTCCTTGAAGTAGTTCTTTGAAAATTCGACCTTAGCCCAAATTTGTTATATTTGTTTGCGTCTGTTAGAAAATTATAAAAATTATTTACCATCTGCGAACCGCAATATTTAATGCCAAAGTTCACCACTTTAACAGGGAATGGCGCGTTTAGCGGCAGTAGTAATAACCAAAATCCCTACTTTTTTCATGGTCAGACAGGATTTACCAGAGCACTACTAAATCTTACAAATATACGATGAATGAATTCAACTGTTGAGAAATTTTGATCGAAAATTTTCCTGTCATTCATCCATGCAATTTTTTTTTGTTCTTTATATTCTACGATTGAGAATTCAGCGTGGATCAGTCCTATAGTAATTTTTAGACGTTAAATTAATAAAGTATATAAAATCCACACCGGTGGAACATCCGGTGGAGAGAAGAAATAATTAAAATCACGATAAAAATTATTCTTACACTCAGATACGACGATCCACAGCGTGTGGAGCATTCCTATTGTCATTTTTAGATGTTAAAGTTTAAGACAAATTTTTTAAAAGGGATTTTTTCTTCGAGAGTATTTTTTGACAGGCACAGAGTATCACGCTTCTTCTACATTGCCGACCCTCGTCACAGTAGTCTTCCTCGTACAATACCTACACTATTACCAATACCTATACCATTCCAGTCGTACTAGCGTGCCGAGAATTCTCTCAACCATGAGAGAGTGCCACCGATGTCTGACCATATACACCGAATCTTGTCTGTATCTACTGTCACCTAAATCCATTCCTGACTTTCTGCGACAAGTACATCCCTGGGTATTAATTGTGTAAGCATGATTTTCTCTTTGATTTTCTCGACGATAAAAATTTTTTTCTGTCGTTAAAAACACAGTACCTTAATACCGAAATCTTTGAACAGCCTTAAAAACTTGTATATAAACATCAGCATATATTAATAATAAATTTTTTTTGTAAAATACCTGATATTGCCAGCTTTTCTTCGAATAAACGCAACACAATTTTTCTTGTACTCACTAATCGTTAATTTTTCGTATATTTTTTCTATAATTTAATTTTTACGTATTTCGGAATTACATGAATGCTGTTCTCGTCAAATACTATGCTTAAGTACTCCATTATGCTCCTTATTCCCTTATAATAAGAAATCAGTATTGAATATATGAAAAATGTTTCAATTTTCATGTTGGCTGAAAAAAGTTTTATATTTATTTATCCAAAGAAAGTAAAGAAAGAATTTTTCTTATATACATTGGGCTGTATATACTATATATATAAAGTATATAAAATTTGTAAAAAACCTTTAAGTGTATCGTGTCGTTGTAAACTGGCTTCAACTAAAACTTTATTTTCAGCTGTACTTTTCCACACGAGTAATTCCGCAACTTGCACGACTTTTCTCCAACCAATTTGTGGAAACGCGTCGCCGACAAGTCAGTTGTAGGAATTCACATAGGAGAATTTGATATACAGTCTATAAGTAGCTGCTTATCCACTTCTAAAAATCGTTTACTTATAACCATATAGTTCGCGTCACGTAAAAAAACGAATATGAAAAACTTGTCTCACAGAAATGAGTGGTAGTTACCGCCCAGTTGGTCTATTCATCGAGCGTCTCCCTATAGGATTAAAATTACAGGGGAGAACGATCCCTAGAACTGGCCTCTCTAATGGGTTGAGGTTCCTATGTATACCACAGTTGGAAACTTTCAAACATCAGGTATTATCCCTTCCTCTAGAACGCGAGACTCCAACCTAATAATATATGAATTAGTTGAGGGATATCCTATATTCCAGCTAGATTGAACCTTTGCGATAAGCCAATTGTCAGGCTACCATTGCGGAGAAACTTGGATAACGAATAGGAAGGAAAAAACCAAGCTAACATCATGGAATACGAGAAACTGATAGAACCAGTAGCAATTACCAATCGATTGATATCGATATGGCCGCTGGACAGTGATGATTCACTCGAATCACGGTTTAGACCTATCCATCGAGCGTTTATGGTCATTCTAGCTTTAGTTCTAGCCTGTGCCGTGCTTCTTGATGTCATTCGGCTGTGGGGGCACATGGAAGAGGTGACTGAGTGTGCTCTCATTTCAAGTGCCTTATATCTCAGTTTAATTCGACTGATTGTCTACACAATTCACGAAAAAGATTTGAAATATTTAGTGAAGACTATGCGATCAGATTGGCTGGATTCACCTGTGCAAGACAAACTAATCCTGAAAGATCGCTGCATGTTTGCATTTAATCTCGCCAGGTATTTTATCATCACAGTTGCACTGGCACTCATCACTTTCATGTTGGGTCCAATATTAGAGGTATGAATCAAATATTTACTTTGACTCCTTGATTTTTTCGTTTTAAACTATCTAGTGATGATGTAAAAACGAATTCATTTTGTGATAGTAAGAAAAAAATATGTATTGCAGTTGAAACTTTTGGGTTTGGAGGAGAGAAAATTTCCTTTTCGTGGATACTTCCATCCTAATCAAACTTCAGATCCACTTTTTGGATATTTGTATGTGTTTAACGCCCTAGGAGGAGGCTTGCTAGGTGTTACTATTATGAGTGCTACTACTATGAATTTGATTCTTGTCATACATGCTTCGGCTAAATTTGCCATTGTCAGTAATAGATTGGAATTAATGAAAAGTGATGATGTAGATGCTATGGGAAAAATTGCAAGCTGTATTCAACGACATCAAGATGCAATTTTGTGAGTTAATGGATGTTTTAATATTTTTGAAGGTTTATTTTAAATGTTTTTGGGGTTTTTCTTAATAGCTTTGCTGAACGTGTAGAGACTACGATTAATATTTTAGCTCTTTGTCAATTTATTATCAGTACAGGACTTGTCTGCTGCGCTGGATTCCAAATTTCTTCTGTGAGTTATTAATCAATTTTTTTTTAATTAGTTCAACCTTACGGGGTTATATCCAGTGCAAAGTTGAAAAAAGACGTTTTTTTTTTTTTATATTTCCAATGTCGGTTAAAAATGGCTTTAATAAAAAAAGGTGTTTTAGCAGTGACCACGATATTTCTGGCTTGGATTATCAGAAATTCAAAAATATGTTAGATTCTTTCAGAAAATAGATAAATCTCGCATTTAATCGAAGGAATTGTTAAAATTAAAATTTTTCATGAAATGGCGAATATTTAAACACAAAGTTTGCATTTTCAACAGAAATTTTTGTAAAAAATTTTGAGACAAACACTTTAAAATTGGACAGTGATACGAACTTCAGACTATAGTCTCCTTAATTTCTGATTATTTTAATTTTTAACTATTTATCAAATTTGAAAAATATAAAAAATTAATGGGAAATTGTTTTTATAAACGTATTTTTTGGTGATGAGAATTTTTGTTATATTTTCAGGATTTGACGCTATTATTTAATGAATTATTGATAAATGAGTTATTGAGGTTTTTTTTTTAGATGCTGAAGGATCACTCGAGGTTGATGAAATACGTTTCATTTTTAAATTCCGCAATATTCGAATTATTCCTCTTCAGCTACAGCGGGCAGCAACTGATTATAGAAGTGAGTTATCGAATTATCATTTGTGTATATAATTATAATTGAATTTTCTCTCATTGAGTATCATTTAAATAAATGTGATGGATAAATATAATTACTCCAAATGAATTAGAGTACTGCAGTGGGTGATTCCAGTTATGCTTCTGATTGGGTTGGTGCACGTTTCACGCAAAACATTCAAATATTAATGATGCGTTCGCTCACCCCAAGTAAAATTACTGCAGGAAAATTTTATGATATGTCACTCATGAGTTTTACATCGGTAATATTCAATTATCGTGTTATTACATTTGATTATAATCACTCTATTACAGGTTCTGAGTACTTCATTCTCCTATTTTACCGTACTTCAATCCGTAAATGAAGAATAATCTTCTGTGATCTATTTGGAATATAGTACGCAATTACATAGAACTGAGTAATGTTTACTAAAATCCCATTAAACTGCTACAAGTAGCATTTTTTATTATTATTTAGACTCAGAAATTAATTTTATTAATAAAATAAATATTTGCATAATTAAAAGTCAATCTTATTAAGTATAAATTTTATTTTTGGACTTTTTTTTTAAGCAAAATTTTTCTTGTGACTAGAATAATAATTTTTTGTTGCCAAATAAGGCGACGATAAATAATTTAAGTAAAAAGTGGAAAATGAAGGAAAACCTCTCTAAAGGGCATTTGGAAAAGAAATAAAATAATATACATGAATTAATTTTATAAAATCATCATCTGCAACATTAGATAATAGTATATATTTGATTGTGTACCTATAGGGAGACAAATAGAACATTCCAACCCGCGTGTAATTGTCGGGGGTTGGGACGGTCTCTTTATTTTTTCCAAAGTATACGCATACTTTTTTTTGCCATACCTGCGTGGAAAGTTCGACCAAACCACGCTTCACCCGCTCGCATTGAATTGTTAATTAAAAAAATCAAATGCTTAAAAAAATATTGTTTAAAAAAAAAGTCAATATGGCTAGCTGATTTTTTAATAATTTAAAGACCCTCAATATTTTCTATTAAGAAATTTTTTACAACGTTTTAAGCCTCTTTTAAAATTTTATTTTCTAATAATTTACGAAACTCATCACTAGGTAAAAAATGATTTTATTTGCAATGAAATTTTATTTCAGCATTTTTTTTTTTTGTGTAAACTTGAGACGAAAAGCCATGATATTTCGTTGATTAAATAAATCACAATAAATTCATAATCTCGGTGGATTTGTGAGAAATATGGTGTAACAGTGTTCAAGAGAATTGAAACAATTTATTGAGATAGCCATCGTAAAGAAAGAGAATATCTAGGCAAAGAGAGTATGCCAGGGTGGGGCAAACCATAAGTCGACTTTAATCTTGGAACCAACTCGAGGGTATTTTCATCGCCCAGTGCACCACGTGCAGGCATTCGGCAGCAAGCTGCGTACGTGTCTTAAAACACTATTTAATTATTCCAAAAACTGTCCGCCAATTTAGTGAAAACAAATTTAATCCAACTTTCTACCATTAATAATAATAAAAACTATCAATATCATGTAGACTTTGGCATAATTAAAAGCTCTAACAAGAAAAATGGCAAATATTAAAGTGGCAGTGAGAGTTAGACCAGTTTCTCAAAGGCAAGTAAAAACCTATTTCTACCCATTCTACATAACTAAAAACTAAAAAAAAACGCTGAATCCCTGCTAATTAATTTTTTCCAAGCACTGCACTTTGATGATAACACTTAAAACCAGGTAAGAAAAATGTTAAAATACTGCAAATAATTAGTTTCTAATCGAAAATGATTGAAATTAAATTTTTAAAATACACTTACAGCGTTAAAATCAAAGTTTTGACCATACGCAAGAAGCTTCAGTAACCCTCACGTTTGTAGAAACAAAGTTTGTCTATATTTAGCAGAGAGTCAGCGAGATGGGAGTGGAGTAAAATGGAGTTCAAATGACTAATAAACCGCGTTGACGATATATATTTCAACTCTCAGCGACAGATTTTTTTGTTAATACGCTAAAAAAATCGACAATTTGTTTTGAAAGACTCTTAGCCGTGTGTTAAGCGGACGAAAACTTGATCCAAAGTTCATGCAAACGATGAATCTACCTAGGTAAATAGATAGACGAAATATATTTCAATAGAATTGGTTTATCAGTCTGAATAGCCCGCGGCGTACGCAGTAGACGAGAAATACTGTAGCGGAGTGAATGAAGCTAATCCTAGGTATTAATACGTCGGCGAACGACGTTGATGCTCTGGAAGTGGCGGCTGGGGTTGGGTAGGAATAGAGTGAGCGCCACCACCACATCGTTACACGACTCGACTCGACAGTTTAACGACTGCAACAAGAATAGGACGATGTCCGTTCTAGAATAACAGCCGGCTTGGTGAACTTCCAGAGCTGAGATTGGGTGCATACTGCATGCCAGTGTGCACATTATAAAATACTGCAAAAGATCATTCATTGGTACATAGCGCCATGATCATATGCTCAAATCCGTTCTTCGAGCTTGAATCAATTCAACTTATCGTCTGAGTGACAAATAAATACTCTCCTTTAGCTCATACATCATTCGGACGATATCCAACTAATCCAAGCAGAAAAAAACCTGAAAATCACTAACTTTTCACACAAATACCCATATTCTTCAGAAAAAAAAACCTGCAATCATCTGAACTATTGGAAAAAAACTTTTTTTAGCTTTATTTTAACACGAAAAAGTTGATCATGCTCCCATGTAAAAATTTGATTTTAAAAAATGTGAAATTTTTTTAGGTTGCAGTGGCGTGAGATCGGAATATCTAAAAATTACTGAAAATTTGTAGAATAATTTTTTAGAATATTTAGATTTACTTTGGGAAATTGCGGAATTTTTTGGTCAATGGAACAATTTCTAAAAAAATTATTTTTTCTACTATAATAAATCGTTTAATAATAGGTGATTCTATTTTAAGGTTTAAAATATTTAAATTTCGTTTGAAAATGCCGAAAAATTGAACAAATCTTAAACGATAAGAAAACGATAATTTTTTTTATATGAGATCTGAAAAAGTAAAATATTCGTTTTTTTTTTTTTGCGACACTTTAATGTAAGGTTAGAATTATTTCGTGATGAAAAAAAAATTGTTACATGACTAAAAACAAATAGAAATAAATAAAGTAAATGTCTCGAAAACACTCGTTCACGACACGATGCATCAGTAAATGCATCTCTACCATGCAATGCACTTTCCTTATCAAGATTTATTGCTTCAATTGGTTCTGAATTTAATGCTATTTACAAAACATGAATAAGAATGTCATGTCGAATTGCTTTGCTATCTATATTTCATTTAAATCGAAGACTTATATTAATTGAATTTCCCCATTTTCAGAGAAATCGATGTGACCGGTTCAGAAATCGTTGTTCACCAAGGAACTCAGGGGATATTCCTAACAAATCTAAAGGTGTCATCGAGCAAAGCCATCGACAGTCGTAAACGTACGAAACAATATTGTTTCGATTATTGCTTTGACTCGTCCAATCCGACAGAAGAAAATTATGCGAGTCAGGCAACGATCTATGAAGCACTTGGTCAATGTGTTCTTGATGCTCTATTTGCTGGGTATAATGCTTGCCTAGTAGCTTATGGGCAAAGTGCATCGGGTAAAACTTACACCATGATGGGCTCGAAAGTAAGTATGTGAGTGGAAAAAAATAATTTCACCGCTAATAAATGAAATGGTTTAAATTTAATGAATAAATATCTGCGATCCACTTCAGATAATGACTTTGCCACTCAACGTAGCATATTCAACACATCGGTGTGTTAACGTTATTATTATTATGGATCAGAATAATAAACCCTCTGACGTAATTAATTAATATGCAAAGTTGAATGCAATGTTTGCATATAATTTAGCTTCGATATTTTCATGGAAACATATTACAATTGTTGAAAACTTTGCTACCCCTATATTGTTAATTAGTTTTCACTGCATGCAAAACGCCAAAGACTCATGTTTTTATAATATTATAAATTTTTCTGACAAGAGTTATTATTACAGACGTGTATGAAAAGTGTATAAGTACAATACAGTATTTTAATTATTATTTTTTAAATAGTTCTGAAACTTATTTACAGAGCAGAATAATTTCTCAAATTAATTAAAATTTGGATTTTTTTTCCATTTTGTGAGTACAACAATCGTTCGGTCATTTAAAACCATTTTTACGTTTCAAATTAGATTCAAATTAGCTTTGAAAAAAAAAAAAAATTATTCACCTTCCAGGTGTTTGTTGAATATTTAATTTATTTTTTCAATATTTAACTGTATAATTTTTACAGGACGATCCAGGTTTAATACCTCGAATATGTGAGGGAATATTTTTTCGAGCTAAAAATGAAGAAGAAGCCGGTAAATCAGTATCTATTTCAGTAAGGTATGATAAAATTATTTATTACTTCAATTTGAATTTTAATTTTTTTATAATTAAACATTATTATTTTAAAAAGTTTTATTGAAATACTTTTTCAATTTCTTACAGCAGTATATATATATAAAACAATTATAGAACAATCTAAAATCCTATTTTCAATTTCTCCTAAACAATTAAAAAGTTTGCATGTTTCAGTCGTAAAACTGAAAGTGATGTCAACAAATTTTGCAGTTTGCAATTCAATTTTAATGAGGATAGGCGCAAAAGTTTATTCCGAGAGTCCCGTGTCGATTCGTACAAGTATATTCATGAACACGCACGAATATTCTATAACCTGACTATATAACGTTGAAAATCCGTACCCTCCGCATACAAATCCACCCGACAAATTGCAAAGGGCTTTATGTTACTGGCTCTTGCGCACCTCTAATATTCTCTCGGTCAAGGTCTCAACGTTTCTCCATCCATTATGTACATTTGACTCTCGCTTGAAACAGGAAAATCATCAGTAAAGTTCTTTCTCACATACATATACAAATATAATCATCTCACTATAACAATAAAATAATTGAGCAATACTCTTTCATCTAAATTAATTCATCAGTAATTTCGCTGTTCCGTCTTAATAACAGGCATCAGTCGTAAAAAAAAACATTACTTCTGTTGAATAAATTCAATTTCAAGTAATTTGAACAGTTACAAATTTTTTTATTAAAATATTTCACTTGCAGATCTTCGGGAATTTTATTACTTTTTAATAAAAAAAATTTTTAACTGTAAAAAACTTTGGTTTAAGTCATGTGACAGGTTAGTCAGCCTTAAAAAAAAATTATTAAAGTGTGTGTTTACAAGAGGTTTATTTCCTATTTTGGATTTTCAATGAAACAGAAGCCTGAAAAAAAGTTGGAATTAGATTACATATTAGATGCACGTTTTACGCGAGACCATTGGCATTGTATTGAGACTAATACACGTGAGGCAGCACGAGGGAAGCCGCGAGTAGAGTAGATAAACATTCTGCACTGAACCCAGGAAGCAAAGTCCAAAAGGGTAGAGGTGGGGTAGGAAATCGTGAGTGGCGCGCGCGAGGAGGCTCTCGCGTTCTGGTGGCCTCGATGTGTCTAAACTCGCAGTACCTCGTGATTCGCAATCCTAGACGGACGCAATAGCTCATTGAACTGGCGCGGTAAGGATGGCTCAGTGCACTGTGGCCCTCTCCCTATTATCCATCATGTACTCTTCAGCAATGTCCTCTTTGTAGCTCAGCCGAAATTGCATGCACTTGTAGATAAGCAAATTCATCCGACATGCAATATTTTCACAGCTCATTAGACCCCATATCAATTGCCAATCTCACTGCGATACCATCAAAATATCATCCATCACTTGGAATTTTAGATCAACCCTTTCAAAATAATTAACTCACTTAAGCCTTTTAAAATGATATTTAAAAAAAAAAATCAAAATCGTGAGGTTTATACTTTATGAATTTTTTTAAAAATATTTTTTGAGTTGAAAAATAATTTTTGATTTTTTTAATTAATTTTCAACATGACAAATTTATTAAAAAATTTTTCAAAACTTCAAATCGTCAGATTTTATTCAATTTTTGTATAATTTATGATTTTCAAATACTATAGAGACACAAAAAAATTTTTTTCGTAATATTTTTCAAGTTTTAGTTAAAAAATAATTATTTTAATATATTTGTTACCTTTAATTAAATCTGATCTTAATAATCAATTTGATTGAATTTGGAGGTAAAATTACAAAATAAAATAAAGATCAGAAATAGATAAATTTATTTTAATATTTAGTAGTAGTTAATTGTTTTTTGAAAAGGTTGTTTATACAGAGTAAAATAGACTTGAAATTCATGGTGCATACTTGAGTAAATCATGTTATTGGTATTGGATGTAAAATCATTGAAAACGATCGTCGCGGTTCTACGGAAGTCGTATGTCCATGCCATCAAGTGTGTGGCGAGGATAGTGAGCAATAAAGTTGTGATCGAGATCGAGCGATAAAAGTTTTTACACCAGCCCGAGGTCGTTTCAATATGATCGCAAGTGTAAGAAAGACATACACATGCGCACATCTCCAATCAAATTTATAGCTGCTGAACATGAATCTTCCATTTTCTTCAACAAGCCACACTAGTACCAAAACCATAGCGCGTCAAACAATTTTTCTCTATCACCATTTTTCACATTGTCTGATGCCGAGAGAGACTATACAGTCGACTATATCGCGCGCATATGTTTCTACGTATTTTCGCCGAAAAATGTAAATATAAACCATTGGACAGAGCTCATGTTTGAGGAGATGAATGAATCTCTCGCTCTCTCTGTGTGATGTTGCAAAAGTGCAATGAAAATATTTATTTTCAGACGACTCGTAAATTTATTTTAACCAAACTCGTCGCAGTGATACTGATAAATGCACATTTCAAGCGTATACAAATCGTATTTAATAACTTTTACTGTTATTTTACATCCCCTAACATTAATACATTTTGTGTTTACACATACACCATAAATATTTGAACGATAAAAATCAAAGATTTATGACATTTCGTAAACAAACAATCGTGAAAATTATTGTTTTTTTTTTATTATTATACCAAAAATTATCGTTATTTATGATTTTTCAATTTTAATGCCAATTAAATTGAACTAATGTAAAAGTAGAAATTTTTTTTAACTTAATTTTCATCACTGTTTTACACAGTTTATTTGATAATTTTAATGCAAAAGTCTTTTATGAGCAATGCCATTTATTTGACACACTATTTTCACACTTGCAGCACAATCATTATGGGAAATTTAATGGTCACTCTTGAATTTCTCGCCATTATTTGGAATATGCAATCAGCTCATAGCTCTAATTAGCGCATGGAAGCTGAGAACGTTTAGTAAAATCGGATATAACCGTAGAATTTATATATGATGCCACGCGACTACCCGATTAACGGCTCACATAAATGGAAACATTTGCTATCCCCCCTTATACAACCACGCGCGGTTATCCCTGGACCAATATAGAGAAATATCACACAATCGACTATAAACGTGCAGTACCTCTCGGTTTTGTAATTATTCACTCGTTTTTTTTTTTATTTCCAAATGTTTTGTCAAAGTCTTTGAAGCAATTTTTTATATTTTTAATTTAATTTCCTGTGGAAATACTGATTTCAAAGGGGTTGTTAAAATTTTTTTAAATTTTTATATCACTCGTTTTGTTATTTTTTTTTTTTTTTTTATTTAAATGATAACGTGACAATAGGAGCATATTTTGCGATGAAAAATAGAAATTATATTCAATTAGTATTTTAATTGTTTGTGGTTTTTTTTTTGTTTTTATCAAGCTTTTTTTTTCTAAGCACGTAGCCGTTAATTATCAATGCGTGTTGTGCTTGCAGTGCTACAGATACGGCGTTAAAATTGGGTTAGTTAATTACGAGCTACGGTAAATAGTTACTGTACAGAGCCAGCATCGTGTGTTTCTTTTTTTTCTTCGTTCATTTTCAACAAAAACGTGCCCGATGCGAAACGTGACGATTGCAAAGAGAAAACTTTCAGGGCTATATACAACGACTTATATATACCCTCATCTTCTCGCATTTCGCAATATCGTGCCGCGATGAGAGTTAAAAAGGTGTGAATTCGTTGAAACTTTCCCGCGGTCTGTATATGGGTAATAATGCCTCCCTCAAAATACGAAGAGGTGAGAAATTACCTCGAGATGACTTGAATTGAGCTAAATAGCTTGAATTCTCTTTTTTTTTCTCGCTGTTATGTGGATCATAAAATTTTTTTCTGATTTTATTTTCTCTGCCAAGATATCCAACTAATTTAAAGATAACTTTTTTAAGTTTTTTATTTATTTAATGATACAAGGGATGAAAATACCATTTTTCGAAAAAAAAAGACTAATTTTGAAAATAGTTTCAGTTGGGAAATTTTATTTTTTTGATTTTCATTTAAGAAATTATTTTTACAATTAAATTTTGGGTCATTTTATTTTTAATTGCATTAAAAAAGGATGAAAAATACAAAATTTTTCGTTTTTTTTTTTTTTTTGATAATTTCTCGGATTCACTTTATTTTTCGAAATTTTAAAAATATTTTAGTACTAAATCAAATACCGTATTAAGCAGAATTGTTATATCGCGTGTCTAAGGACGAAAGAGCGTAAATACAAAATCATCTTGCTGTTTTAAATCTTAATATCTTTAAAACTATTGAAGATAGAAATTTTCTTTAAGAAATCTTTTTTATAGAAAATCTTCTTAGCTACCAAAAAGGTCCTTACCAATATTCCTCTAACTCGTGTCCTCATCAAGATATTATCAAATAAAGTGATTTCAACTTTTCTCAAACAGGAGACCATGTATAGAAAATTATGTCGCTGTTTTAAAACAAAATATCTTGAAAACTATTGATGATACAAATTTTTCTTGGGAAACCTTTTTTGTAGAGAATTTTATTAACTACAAAAAAGATCCCTATCAATATTTGTCAAACTTCCATCCTTATCAATATATTAGCAACTAAAATATTTTTAACTATTCGACGTCCGTTTATACATAAAAAGATTTTTCAAAACTAATCAACCCCTAATAAATCGTCTCTATTATATCCAACTAACCTTCAAACAAAATGGGTAAACAATAAAACAAATTAATTTTTAATAAATTACTTTTATCTATGAAATCGGCAATTTTCCAATTTTCAGTCAATAAAAATAATCAACACATCAAGCGCGAGTGAGTTTGAAATAACAAAAATACATACGCTCTCGATAAAGCTGATGTATATCGAATTATTGAATAAAAATAATTCTCATCTACATATTGAACACACGAGAGGCAACCTGGACTGATTCGACGTAATTAATCAAATTTTGATAGCCTCCATAAATGTTGCATCAAGTGCAGTACAATGACAAAAATCTTCGGCGCAATCAAGCGCAGATGGGGCGATAAAAATCTGCTGAATTTCGATAGCCCGACCCTGACGAAAGCCGCGTATATATACGCATATACATGAGTGTATATGAGTGTAAACGCTATACGCCTGTATATATTTGCGCATTTGCATGGATACGTACGGCGTCACAGCCCTCTTTCTACCTGATTGTGCAGCCTGCCATCGCGATACTAAACGAATCTCGTGAAGCGCACGATAAAATGCGATAGCGTTGCGATTCACGCATGGTAAATTCCTGTGTACAATGCCGACCAAGCGATGGTTCGATGCTAGCACGCAATATGCGTTTAAATAACCATCTGCACATATGCACAATCATACACACACACACCTTTCAAATGCATGCGTGTATAAATACCACGAGATTCGCCACCTATTCCACTGTTTTATAGTTCATCGACGGCAATATTACTATTTTTATATTTCTCAGTTGTAACAAAAGCCCACAGTTTGCCTCTATTTATTTGCATATACGCAGTCAAAGTAAATCCGCATATTTTCGACTCGTAAAATATTTTTTATATACTTTATAAATATGAAATTCGCGTCGATTTTTGCTTGCCATCTCGTTCGACACATAAATCATGCATGGGATATTTTTATTGTATTTTTTTTTAGCACGCAAATTAAAAGAAATACGTGAGGAAACGTTTGTATTGCGTAATTAAAACGTGACCAAGCGTGTAAAACCGCGAGCTATCCGTCTCTTGATAACAAGTAAAGGGGAGAAAATCATTTGGCTAGTGGAATAAAAGTAAAAAATAAAAAGAAATATACGCGGGTTTTCGAGAAATCAGAATAGTGCTGGAAAATATATACAGTAAACGACGTACTGGAGAGAAAGAAAAACACAGACGCAGCGCGATGAAAGAAAAGATATAAAAATTTAGTAGACGCGCCTATACCACCAGACAAATAAAATTAACTGTGAGGTATTTTACTCGTGTAGGAATTCCGCAATATTTATATTTATATGCAGGAGAAAAGAAATGAGATAAAATACTCGAGTGAAAAAGAGAATAAATTTTTCTTTCTCGCGTGGCACGCTCGTTGTGATTTTCAAAAAGGTCAATACAATTTTTGCAAGAATTTCTCTTGGAAAAATCCGTAAAAAAATGAGGCATTTTATGAACTAGTGAAAAAAGACGCGCTTTACATACGAATGTCAGTAGTGAAAAAATCAGCCACTTAATGGCGGCTGACGAGTGAAAAAAAAAACGAGCTTTATCGGCATGTATTGCAGAAATTTTTTTTTTTTTTCTATTTCACGATAAAAATTGATATTATGTAATTTGTGCTGGTTTTTTTATAGCTCGAGAAACCTCACGCAAAAATACATTTAAATTTATTATGCTAATAAATTGCTAACTTGTGTATGTCATTAGTTATGACTGTAATTTTACGAGTATTTATTTTTACTTAAAAAATCGAATTATAATAATAGGCATATAACACTTTCAGTACATTTGTTTTTTTTTAATAGTGAAATGAATCGTGACACAATAACTACTATCAAAAATGCCTGACTATTCTAATATGTTAACAATCGATCGTTCGGTACATGAAAGTGAACGTAAGATATACGACATCGCGTTACAATAAATTCAAATATACATCATGCACTCTATGTTTATGCTAATCATTCATCAATTTCTGTAGTAACAGTAATTGAATTTGATAACAGATAACAATAAATACTGTAAACATAGCTTTGCTAGTAATAATTCCAATATAACCCAGTTGTTTATGCTATGATTTCGACATTGGGTCACCTATTTTTCATCTGAACCTTTGACAGATGTAAAAAAATTTATTTCCCTATCGAAAAAAAATTTTTTTTTCAAATATTTCATCTCGAAAATAACTTCCCATGGGTATTACAAATTTATATGCATTTCACTATTGTAATCAGACTCTCTGGAGATTTTTTACGAATCGTTAAAAATAGAATAAAAATTTTTTTTCATATCAAAAAGTTTTCTAATAAAAAAATTTACTTTAATTAAAATAAAATTTTTCTTCACTTTTGTACAATAATTATTGGTTAAAAAAAAATTTTTTTTTCATTTTTTGCCGATATTTATTGTCGAAAAAAACTTTCATGAGGTTTTTTAATTGTTTTATAAATTTTATTTACATTGAAAATATTTTTTCTACAGATGAAAATTAGTATTCTAACATTTCTTCTTAGTAATGGTGGTATTATGAATTTTTTTTATGCTTGAAATTTATGTCTAATAGCTTCATAGACAGGATATTCTAATAAAAACAGATATTACGATATTTCGACTGCAACAATCGAACGCAAGCAATAACGCATTCGCTTGGTGTTTTACTTCTTCCTCTCGTCGAATTGCTACTTCTTGGTGCTGAATCGATTCTTATTCCGCGAGCCTGCACGTAATATCCGTCAGACACGAACCGGGTGTGTTATACGGCTAGTTACATTTCTCTTTTTTTTTTTTTTTCTATTCACATTGGTGAATTAAAGATAGCTATTCCGTTGTTTTTCGAAAAACAAGGCATAGCTTTTTCTCATCGTGAGAGTCATCACCATGTAAAAGTGGTGGCAAAACTTGTCCGAGATTTTTATAGGTATCATCAGTTATAAAATCTTTTATGCGTCGGAAAAAATAACAGTAAGTTAAAACTGATTAACCGTATATAGTTTTCATAGAGAGATGCAATTACATACGAGAATATTCAGCCGCGAACGTGTATGTGTGTTTTCCGGTAATTTGTCCAACTATTGAAAACGGAAATGGTCGAATATCCGCTCTGAGAAACCATTAGATATGTAGGCCAACGTGCAGCGAGAAATAACACCGAGGATGAGAATAACGCGAGGAAAGAAAGGCAATGACTGAGAAAGAAGATCGATATGTCAAATGCAAATTTCAATGAAATTTGAGACTAAATACATGATAAAATATTTTTTATATCTTGCTGACTATTTAGGTCAATTTTATTTTTCATTTAAAAACATCCTCCAAATACGTTATATAAAAGAATGTTTAGAATTTTTTTTTTATCAATAAAATTAAAATTTCAATTACTATTGATAAAAAAAAAAAAAAAAAAAATCATGAAAAAAAACCAATTAAGTATTCCATTTGACGATTCTAATATACATAATAATAAATTTCATCAAGAAAAAAACTCTCTATCGATAAAACTTTATTCTTATACTTTCCACCATTTCTGTAATGCACATTAAATTATTCCAACTGCAATTTTACTTGTCTGTGCTTGAGGGAAAAAAAGAAAACGACAAATTTATCAATCAATTAAACCTTTTAAACTTTCTATATGAAGTGGAAAAAGCTTTAGATACTTATATTCGTCCGTTCTATAAAGAAATTGATAATTACTCTCAAAGCTATATATCATGAAAAAAAAAAATAAAACAATAAATGAGAAAGTGAGACAAATAATTGGGATGATAAAGTGGATTTAAATTAAATTTTCACGAATAGTTTTTATTAAGTGCGCACTGAAGGTGATACACAAGCGCCACGCGAATCGAAACAACGACAGTGCAGCGAGCACAATGATCCATCGCGTTGCTTTCAACACACTGTGCCCGTAACGCGGGTGATCGCCACCTCTATACAGAGCCGTGTATAGCGAGGCATGTACACGTGAGAGGACGGCCAGATCCATCGTACAGCTTGATCCGATTTGCTGCGCGAACCACGTGAAGGCCTTCATGATCGTTCTCGGTGAAAATAGAGCCATTAACGTCGAGAAACTCTGTCGTGCTCGACGATAGTATTATAGTATTGAGCGCGTGGAACACCCGCTAGACTCTTTGTTCGAATAACGGACTACACATATATTGTTACATATAAGTCAAAGTCAAGTGCGAATAATCAGCTTATACGCTTTTTTCAGTTACCTTGAAGTCTACAACGAAAAAGTGAGAGACCTACTGGTGCCTTCGGCCAATTTGAACGGGCTCAGGGTTCGGGAACATCCTCGATTGGGTCCCTACGTTCAAGGTATACATAAAATTTATCATTTTACATATAAAAACGCTACTGTAATAAAAAAAAACATAAAATTCCGTTGGTATAACTTAAAAAGGCTAAAAAAAATTTGGTGGGCCTTTTCACGCACTTACGAGAAATTAAGACATATATATAAGGCCCACTGTTTTTAAATTTTCTATTTTATTACTTATTATTTTTTGTCTTTTAGTAAATTATTTAATTTTGTTAAATAAAACTGTTTAAATAAAAACTTTTTTACTTCTTTTTATATTATTATGATTTTTTTTTTGAAAAAAAAGTATAACCAAATAAAACGACTTGTGTGGGTGTTTGTAGTAAAAAAAAGGTTTGTTTGTCTTAAATAATGCACTATAGTTGGCGTAGTATTTAAAAAATTCCTGATATAAGGGTTAAATACATTCAGGACTGACCCAACATCCCGTGGAAACGTTGGAATCATTGATGTCTCGCGTTGAAGAGGGTACGAAAGCTCGGAAGACAGCTTCAACTTTACAAAATCTGACCAGCAGTAGAAGTCACGCTCTTCTCACGCTGTCTGTCGAGCCAAGCACGGGTGGTATTTCTGGACAAGCGTTATCTAGAGGCCCCGGAGGATCAAGGAGGGCTGATTTTCCCCGCGGCTGCAAGCTACACTTGGTCGATCTGGCAGGGAGTGAGAATTCTGCTGCTTGCGCCGGGTTAAATCGACTAAAGGTACGTGCCGCTTTGTCAAACTACTCTTATCTAATTTCATTTAACTTTTTCGAAGGGGTATTTTTCACTGCAATACTTGACCTCAGTGCATATTGATTGTCATTGTGGTGAGTTGCAGGAAGGAGCGAACATAAATAAAAGTCTCGTTGCGCTGGGGAACGTAATTTCTGCACTTGCTGAGCGAAGCTCAACGTCTCAGACATCAGGAAGAAGATTTATTCCCTACAGAGATTCTACACTTACGTGGCTTCTCAAAGACTCTCTAGGTGGAAATGCAACGACAATTATGCTGGCGAGTAAGTAGATTACAAGTCATTAAAACTATATAACTTTCAAGTATATACACGCATATATACTGCAACAATAAAAAAATATAAAAATTCAATTTATTAACATTTTTTATTTTCTATAAATCATCTTTATAGATTATTATACCATAATTGTTGTAAATATTTATACACTTTTACAGGCATTCTATGATGGACTGATTAAAATTCAATTATCAAGATAAAGCATGTTTCCGAAATTGGTAAATAATAGAAACCAAAAAAAAAAAACACTAGTAGTTGTAGGCTTTTGTCGATAAAAATTTTTATCAACTGTATATTAGTAGATTAATATTTTATATTATTCTTAAAATATTTTTCTAAGCAAAATTGAAAAAAAAAAAAAAATTATTTTAAATTGATACTGATTATTTATTTATTGAAAAAAATTTTTTTGAGTAGCAGTAGAGAAAATAGACATAAAATAGGCTTGTCGAACATTTATTGGTGAAAAAAAGTTGATATAATCGTTAAGAAAAAAAAATCATTTAATGACCCGCATATGTCACGGATTACTGAAACAATTATGTGAGTATGAGAAATAGGTTCTATACACACACAATTTTATCATACCCTAAGAATTTTTGCTCAATTTTTTTTTTTTTTGCCTTGAAAAAATTCGGAGTTTTTCTTACATCTCGCGTCTAAAACTAAAAAAGGCATAGTGTCAAAAAATCGTGATTTTTTTACTTCCGTATATCTTTGATAAGGATACAAATTGAACAAATTTTCTTAAGAACCTTTTTTGTTGGTAATAAAATTTACTACAAAAAAGATCTCTTAAAAATTTTTCTTATTTTCAGAAGTTTTAAAGATATTTTAATTCAAAAAAGCAAGATAATTTCGCACATACGCCGTTTTTTTACTCTAATCACGTGATTATATTTTTTAAACATAAAAAATGAGAAACGTTGACAAGTTAAAAAACGGAATATTTATCCCCTATAATATAAATTATGAATATTTTGTTATAAAAAAAAAAAACAAATATGCTTTTCTTAGCCTTCTAGAAATGTATACTCTTCTAGAAATGTAATAAAAAGCTAAGTAGTAGTCCAATTACAGTGGCTAAGCAAATTTAAAAAGTCAGATATATTGACGTTGAATAAAACATGTTGAAAGGTACGCTGAAAGCACAAGGAAACCATATACTCGGGTCTAAAATTTCTCCAACAATCGATTTCAGCAATATCACCAGCGAGTGGGAGTTACAACGAGACGTCTCACACGTTACGATTCGCCCAGCGGGCGCAAAGCGTTATTAACAAGCCAGTCATCAACGAGGATCCAGTGGCAAAGATAATTCGAGAACTTCGATCGGAAATAGTGCGACTCAAAGCCCTTTTGCTTGAAAAGGTAACTAGAGCTTTCACCCACACACACACACACAAACCATATTACAAAAGCTAATAAAAAAATCTTATGTTTCTTTCCTTTCAAAACAAAAAGACCGGAGATCCAACTACAGGATCATTGTGCGCATGCCAACGCGTTCCGGACGAACAAACAGAGCTGCAGGACTGCAAAACTCGATGTGTTTCCACGTCGACGTGTAATTCACCAACGGCCGAACTTGTTACTAAAACACCACCCTCGCAGACGCGACGATCGAGTGGATCGAGTGACAGCATCGCGTCGAAATGCGAATCGCTGAATCCTCCGAGACAATTTGGATCGCCCGAGTTTGTCCCGAGTTACAATGAGTCGCTGCAACTGACAACACAATACAACCAAGCCAAGATATCTCAATTGATCGACGGCCAAGTTGACGAGCCAGTCTTTGTAGATATTCCAACTCTCGTGGCTGTTCTTATTAAACCCGACAACAGTGTTCCAGCGAACAGCAACCAAATCGAGGAAATTTCTAGTGACACTACCGCACTAGAGGAAGCGATTGAAGCGAATGAAACCCTCAGGTTACCTCCGTCACTATCCAAGAATAACGAAAATTGCAATTTACAAAGCTTAGAATCATCAACAAACTCGAATACTCAACGTGCTTCACGTCAATACCACAGCCCTAGTTTCCAAATTCTTGAAAACGTTGCTAGTAAAACGCAAGCAGCTAAATTACGCAAGCAATGCTCACTCGACATAGATACTAATTCAAAGTCACGTCAAACAGACTTTAAATTGGATGCACTTAATGCTGTAAAGTCTGTTTTGCGTGAGGAAACTATTAATAGTATTAATGGTGACACGCAATCAAGCAAACTAAACAATATCGATGAAAATAACGATAATAAAAACTCAAGAAAAATAAATGAACTCAACGAATCACCGGGAAAAACTCCTAAAGTCGCGAACCTCGACGGACCCAAACGGAAGACAAGTAAAGACAGTAGTTCAAGCAGTTCTAAGGACGAACAAATCGTTATTTCATGTATTGCAAAAGATACATTTCTTCGTAGAAAGAATTCTGTAGTAGAGGCAGAACAATCGTTAACTCGAACGCATACACCAATTCAACGTGCCCGGCGAGCCGATATCGTCGCGGCGGTAACCGAAAGACTCTATTCAAGTAAAAAGACATCTGATGAAAGTAACACGGCGTCAACACCAGCCTCGGATATTCGTTCGCCGGAAAATACGGAAGTAAAGCTTGCTTCATCAACGAGAATGCGATTGCAGGAAATATCAAGAAAAATGTTGGCTAAACGACGAAGAATCTGTGTGGACACTCAAACTGATTGCGAGAGTACAGTACGAATGCGGGACGTGAGTACAACAGCTGAGGAGCCTAAAATAATCAGTAAAGACGTGTCAGTACTCACTGATAGACATGAAGATTATGAAAATTTATCTCCATGCAGTAATCCGATATTACGAGTTAAAGAAGTATCGACTTCAACTTCCGAATCACCGCCTCCAAAGCTACAAATTCTGTTCAAAGATGCTTCTAGCATAACTGAAAATTCTGAGGATGATTACCGAGCAATAAATACACAGCAACATGACTCGGGCATTGCTTTTGATGACAGTCAAACTTGCTACGCTGATAGTAATCTTTCAAGCGCTGGAATTTCTGATTTAATTACTGACACTGATAAAAAACCTATTGAGAAAAGTAACAAAATGATTGACAACTCATCAAACACATACTTAATCGATTCTGACAGCTTAAACACTAGCGTTCAAACTTGTAAAGCAGATATTCTCGATGATGTCTGCAATCAAAAATGCTGTAAGCCGAAAAAATGTATAGAAACTAATGCCAGTCCTCTATCAAATCCTGATTCTTGTAGTACCAACACCGAATACTGTTCGGCATCTAGTATACCTCCAATTCACAACTGTCATCGACCGGTTATATACGATTGTAACACAAATCGTGCTTGCGATTGTCATCGATCATTGGTCGAACAACCAGAAAGAAATGTTATTTCAATTTCTCTGCCAGATATGATAAACATTACGATAGAATCTTCAAGTGTTTTAGAATCGAAAATTCAAGTTTTCGATGGTAATGAAACGGCAAATCACCGAAGTATTGAAGTTCAAACGGAAGAAACAGGTGTTTTAGAGGTAGCAACATCAATTGATAAGAATTTAAAAAATTCAAACATAAAACATTCATCAACAAATACTAAAAATAATCATCAAGTAGATAACAAGACTTTTAGGATTGAAAATATATTCCAGAATCCGCATGAAAGTTTGGGCCAATCGTTGAAAATAAACGAAGTTTCTGATCAACATGACTACTCATCAATGTCTTCATTATTCACAACTAGTCCTCGAAGTGCCCGAAGAAAATCTTTAACAAGTGAGTGGCTCACGAGAAATCGCAATTGGCCTACATTATCTCATGGCCATAGTCCAAGTCGTTTGTTAAGTCATTCAAACAATTCTCCAGACAATAATTCATCATTAAACACTACTTTCGCATCGAGCTTTAAGAATGAATCGATTGAAAAGCCAGAGGAAGTTATTTCTTGGCAAGATATTCACATAAAGAAAACCGTGGAAAATACTTGGGCAGAATCGTCCACAAAAATTCTTCGGAAACCAGTTGCAGAGTGTAAGGAAACGGCACCATTGGTTGGATCTCAGAAAATAGTAGATACTAATTTTTCTGACGACAGTTTGGATCCAAAAGACGAACGACGTGTTTCTAAAATCATAAAACCATCAATTGCAATTGCAGAAGACCGAGAAAATGATAATATATGTCCTCCCGATGTTGTAGCACATACAAAAAAGGAAATAAACGATACACTAGGATTCTATGATAAAATTTATACAATTGATGACTTTGATGACACATATATAGAATTACCAAAATCGAAACCAGATCCTTTAATCAAGCATCTAGCTACTCCTGTTCAAGAATTCAAGTCTCTCATTCTCGGCGTTCCGCTAATCCCTTTGGTGCTACCGGAAGAAGTGTCAAGGGACGAGAAGAAAATTGAGTCTAACAAGAAGAAAGTAACCTTTGGAGGCTCAAATGTGATAGAAACTATTCAACCATCCCCAACAGACAGTGCATGGTCTCTATCATCACTGAAACCCATCATAAAAGTTAATGAAACGCATACAACGAACAAGAGAAATACTCTGCCTAAAGTAGAAAAATCAGACGGTCAAAACTACACTCTAGACAGAAAGAGAGTTAGTTTCATTGATCCATCAGCTTCAGTATCATCGTCTAAAGACAATTCAGACAATAATGATGAAAACACAAGAAAACGTAATATTTTAGATGATTATCTTGAGGAAGCAATAATATTCATGCGCAATATTAATTTTATTAATGAAACTATTGATCCAGTTGCTAAAAAATCACCGGTTAAACAGAAAAATCGAAGTTGCAAGTATAAAAATTCGGATCGTAAATTAAAAAATGAATCATCCGATTTAGAATGTGGACCTTATGACAGATGTTTGAAAAGTATGGAACGGTTAGAACAATGCTTGTCTAAAGTAAAGCAACATGATGACAACTCTTTTGATGATTCTGCTGAGACTAAACAAGATTTAGCCAGGTTCAGTTCAGATTCGCAAGAAAGAGACTACTCAAGTCTCGATAATATTAGTGATAAATTAAATTGTACGAGCAATTCTGAATTACAACCCAATCTTTACAATACTCGATATTATAAAGATAAGCTTTGTAACCAGCTCAAAAGTGATAGTGAAATTTCCTTGAATTTAGACAGTCAAATTAATCACTCAAAGTTACAAACCAGTTCATCGTCAAAGACAAGACGACGAAAGTATTCGAAATATTCTACAAGTCATCCAGGCACTGAATGCAATGGCCGAAAACCAGTGAGACAAGTTTCGAATAACTTTAATAGTTATCCCAAATTAACAGAAGATGAAAATGTAATTTTAGCAAGAGTCAGAAAGTCTTTACCAACTCCTAAATGTAGTATTTCTAAGTATGATTCATCAAATGAAAACTCCAGTTCTAATGAGACTCTTGCGACTTTTATGGAGTCCCTTGACAAGACGGATCGAACAAAGGACAGACTTAAATATCCTAGCAGTCCAAGAGTTAAATTTCTTGAGCTATTGAGTGAAAGACGTAGAATTATTAAGGATAGTCGTACTACCGATGTTTCCTGAAAATATTCATGAAAATTTTTTTAGATATTAATTATTTTTTTATATATTTACCAAAGAATTATGTCTTACAACTAGTTGTATTTTTGTATAATCGAAGATATTTGTAGTATTTAGTGAATATTTTAATTTAGTTGCTTTATATACTTAAAATTCATAAAATATCGTATAAAAATCATCTTCATGATATCACGTTTGATACTTTTAATTAGTACTTGTAAAATTTGACACTCTCATGATGCAGACATTTGAAATAGTATTTTATTGAGAGTTTGTAATGTAACACGATTAATTTGGCTCGAAACAGTATAGAGATACATATATACGCGGGCCTGAAGCAGACAGCCAGTGAAATTTCCCAATCACTAAGTAATTAATGCCTGAGGCAAATGCGGTGAAGTATCTACTCCAAATTTGGAATAGAGTGAACCACATAGATGTGTAATTTAAAACCTGATCAGAACAATCAGCATTGTACAAACTTCTGATGTGTATTCTCTTTAATCACTGGTATAATAAATAATTGAAATTTTCGACACTAGAATATTTTTATTTCACGTTAAATGCCCTCACTTGAGACAAATTTTTTTTATTCCACTTTCTAAAAGGCTAAAAATTGAAATTTACATATAAGTAAAAATGGACTAGGAGTGTGCAAAATAAATGTTTTTACGCCGTCATTTACTCGTACTGATAGTAACCTCACGAAGAACAAAAGAAAAAAAAATATTTCCGACTTGTTTTTCATATTATCAAGTTTATATTACGCTTTGCTATTTCCATACGCTGAATTTTATCTTCAGTTTTATTTCCATCATTGATAAAATGCAATTCACGTATAGACAAGTGACTTCACTCTTTCGCACGTATATACTAGCGCATGATTGATCAAAGTAAATAGATTTAGAATCCGAGAAAAATCTCGCAATTTTCTATATCATTCTTATAAAATCATTGGATTCAATAGAAAAAATTCCTCTCGCTGTATATCGACAATAATGTCAATATTATCGACTTAAATTTCAATATTTACTTTTAAAATTTAAATAATTACATAATTCATATATCCAACTAAATAAACGACAAAAAAAAAAAACCCAATAAACCAATATCACACAAATAATTCAGAATATTTTAAAGAAAAAAAAAGGAAATCTGGTAATGTGCCCATAGAATCATCATTCCTAATAATCACAAAGCTTTACTATCTATAAATTGAAAAAATAAGGGTTTGAGATAAAAGAGGATAAACGGTATAAAAGTGTATTATTGATTCTTATATTACTATAGTCTGAGGTATGATAGACTATAGAGTATATCACGTCGCTTTGATGGTCAGAGCGATTATCACAAGTTGCTAGGTTTTCCGGCTAGCTCCGTTTCTCACTGTCGTTCGGCGTCGAACGCGACGAGATTACCGGAAAAACTTAAGTGCACAACGTGGCCCCTCCGGCACTGGAAATACAGCAGTAGCCACGTAGCCATAGCGGCGATAGGGGCGAGTCTGTGGATGGGCGTGAACAAGAGTCAGGAGAACCGGTGGAGAAGAGATACGTGACTGTAATCGCTGATGTATACATAGCAAGAATATTGCGGCCGACCTTCTGGCGAGGCTTCAGGAAGTGTAACTGCCACCTCGCTCGTTTAATTCAATGTCTTAAGACAAATGTGGCTTTACGTTGAGCTTTGCAGCTGCGTCATCGTTATGTTGCTTGACACATTACTCATTAGTTTGACGCCATGATACACTCGCAAACCGCATGGACGTGATAAGAGTTGGTCATGTGGCTTCCTCAAAGCTGCAGAGGCACTCTGATAATTTACCTGCAGCTGATGAGTTTGATGAAAGGCTTTAGGTGGATACTTTTCATCAAGATTACCATCATGAAAGCCTTTATACGTGCTATTGATGTCAAACGTAGATGAGTCAAGGCGAGATATATTTTGTAGAAGTTGATATGATGATCTACGATGATGAAATGAGATATAAATTAAAAACCTTGATAGAAACTTTAAGAAAACATTTTTATTAAATTAGTTGGATATCTTAGATAAGAAAAAACTTGAAAATTAGGGGGATGTGGGGCAATATGGGGTAAAGAAAGGTAATAATGATTTTTTAGACACTCCAAGTGTAAAAATAGACTAAAAGCTCGCTAAAAAAAAAAAAAATTGAAGAAATAGTTAAACAGTTGTTTAGAAAATTCAGTTTCATTGATGTCAAATTATCATGTCATGCAGTGGAGTTCTCATTATTTTTATACCAATCGAAAATTTTAATGATTTTAATTACATGTAAAAAAATAAGGCAGTTTCTCAGCCTCAAATTTTTCGTAATTGCATTGTTAAATTTGCTATTTAACATGTAGTCTTATGAAGAGCTAGCTTTAACCACTAATACGTTTTTTTTTTTCATGATGAAATTAATTTTCAAAAATATCAAAGATGATGCATGGTTTTCAAAGATTATTTTTTGAATAAAAAGAATATTTTATCGGGACTCTATAGAGAAAAAATTGAAAAAGAATTTGCCAAACTCTACTTTAATTAATCGACATATTTTCTTTTTGAAAATTTTTCACCGATCTAATACGACAAAATCCAGAGTGTGGAACAGTTTTTCAGGGGTTTTTTATACAATTTTCTATTTAGGAAAGCAGTTACATGTTCGGTGGAACGTCCCAGTAGTCCGGAAAAAAATCTTGGAGAAACTAAAAATTTTTCCCCGCTCATATATGGCGATTTCTATAGTGTGTAAAGTTATAAAAAAATTAATACGATGAAAAAGACAGCGTTGATCCCGGTTGAGTTACTATAATAAACTGACAGTTCCCATATACCTATGAAGGTAAACACGTTATCATAAATTTCACATTTACGAGCTTCATCTTGACATTTCATCCTTCCTGTTTCCCATTATCCGATCCACGTATTTCAAAGGCTATATCCCCATGCGGTCATACACGAATTGAATGATACGCACGCTGTGTAGAACAGAATCAATTACATGCCTGCGATCGCCACTGAATATTCTACATACAGTGATTCCAACTAGAGGCATACTAGAGTTTCATCGCGGACAATCATTTACTGCCAACATACATTGCAATACCATGTGTGCATATGTCGCAATGCTCAACTTCATATTTTTATTCTACTCTCTGAAAATGTCCAACAGCCAGAGGCGAGAGCTAGTCACGCGCGCCCCGGATTTACAGCATTTAATATCGGCAAAATGAAGTACGAGCACCAGAAGCTTAACCGGGCAAGGAGTCTGTAGTTTGTGGTATCGATAAATCCCTTTTATTGCCACAGTCTAGATGATCTATTTCCGGCGTCTATTTGTTATGATTTGTCGCTTGGAAAAATACGGTATAAAAACAATAGCCAATATCTGAATATATCAGTTTGAGTAAGCAAATCACAATGAAAAAAATTCTTTAAAAAAAGGTATATTTTTAAAAAATTGATGAATACATGCGTTTTTATCAGTTCAAACAACTATTTAAATAAAAAAAAAAAAACTATTTTATTTATATAAAAAAAAATGTTAACTTTGGAATTTTATGACAGAAGGCATTGTTAAATTTTTAGGTGATATTTTGGCTTAATACTCGTATTTGTATTGCATGACAACGCTCCCTCAACATATGACTACAGTCATAAAGTCAATTTTGATACATAGCACGGATTTAATGTGCATATAAAAATGCATTATCAAAATTCGCTCGATGTTAACTATATGTAAATTGCTGTTTGTATAAAATTCTTTAATTCTATAAATTAATGTTGAGCTAATTATTTAATTATTTATTCAGATATTTTGATTTATTAAGGCGTCATATATCCAGTTGGAATTTTTAGAAAGACAATTTTTTTTTATGTTTTTTAAATGTTTTTCAGTATATTTTTAGGAAATCTCGATCTAATCGCATTTTTCTAAAATGGAGTTTTTAAAGACGCTGACCAGGATTTTTCCAAAAACGGCTTAACTGATCGATAAGAAATTTCAACACAACATTTTCAGATCTATTTCTCAGGTATGAATTAAAGGAATAGGATTTCTGCGGATTATTTCTATTATATTTCTACACGAATTAAAAAGAAATTAGTTTGAGTTAATTCTGGCGATTGAACTTTTTGCACGGAATTGTTTGAGATTGCCGAAAGGTAGCTGTAAAAAAGTATGATAAATAAGCGCCAGTTTACGCGGAATTCCACAAGATTAAACGAGAAGAATAGGCAACGGAATTAGCAACGCCTGGCTACTTAGCAAAAATATGAGTGGGCTGAAAGCACTCGAAGCATTTGTATGGTCATGTACACAGAGCACAGACGAGACGTATGTATTTCCGGCAATTAGCTCGACCGCGGTGAGGCCGAAAACGAGAGATAAAAAAAAGAAGATATTTGCCGCCTATAGTTACCGGGTCTTCCGTGTCGGCGAGCAAATGAAGGAGAATAAAGGGGACAAGGAGAGGATGAAAAGGAAGACAACGGGCAAAAGAGGTGAGAGTAATTATTTCGCGGGGTTTTAAGGTTGAATGTGCTCTACGGCGAAGAATTAATGAAGGGAAAACAAAGTTTTCTCCTCCCAAAGAACAAAAAAAGTGACGACCAAGTCAGTTTCTTTCTGATGACTCGCGCAAGACATGGGAGGAGAAATATTACTTGAAAGAGGACTTTGAAAATCCCCAGTCAAAGACTACTCTCTGCCATGATTCTGGGGGAAACTTAAACTTGCTCGTCATTTTTTAAACTACTTTACCCGCTTTTTTTCTCAACCTAGCTCTGCATACTTCAATTCTGTCCAGAGACTCGAGCAAAAAATAGACAAGAAATTGGTGATAAAAAAAAGTGCTGAAAATGCTGCATACGCAAGTCCTTACTGCAAAGTATCTTTTGCTGAGCGAGTGAGTAAGGACGCTTGATTCAAAGGGGAAAATATAAATTTACCTGGACATTTATGAGATAAAGATAAAATATAATACTGTTAAGTCTAAAAGAAATAATTTTTAAAATAGTAGCCTCGTGCTTATACCTATTCAGATTTTTTTTATTCCACCTATTTTTACGACTAATAAAACAACACTCTTTATACAAGGAAGATTTTCCATCAAAGATAATAGAATTAATTAAGTTTTGATCAAGAAGCTGAAAAAAAGTTATAAAATTCCATCAGTTTTTTTTTTTTGCTTGAAATATTTCCATGAAAATTATCTCAAATTCTTGCGAAATATCTTTTTTTATTGGCTATAAAAATCTTTACAAAAAAATTTTATAACTTTTTTTTTTTATGTATTTTGATTATTTTCCATTCTTATCACTATACAAAGAGATTTATTAAATTCTTAGAATTTTCGAGAATGTTTTTTTTTTTTTTGATTGTACAAAAATTTCTAGAGAATAAATACTTTGATTTCTTAAAATATTCAGATTTGGAAAATAAAATGAGTTGGGCCAACTGGTGGATATTCAATTGAGGAAATTAAATTGTCTACGTCCCTTGGCATCAGTCGTCGTAGAATACTAAAACTTTTTATCATTCCCCTGTTCGCGTATAAACTCATATAATGCCAAACTTCTTTAATTAATATTACAAAATTACTAAGTTGTGCAATAAAGTGTTTATTCAAATTTTAGTTTATACAGCGGGGAATATATGTTGCATTGTAGGTCTAAAATAATATTATTATCACACATTGAGCGCATCAAGAGAGGCGACACACGCGGGCATAAACTGATGGCCGCATCAAACCAAACAATACATCAACTGTGCATATGGGAGAATGCAAAGAGACAAGTTATGCCAAAACCGTGTGCATGGCCACTTACATACACCCGGCGCTCATGACTTGCTGTCTACGTGTGTAGTCCCGTGTAATGGGTCTATGCGGTGGATTGTCTTTGCAGTGCTGTTAGCAATGTTTCCTCCAATATCTGCAGGGACAATTTGGTTTGAATAAGCAAATTTATAGTTCTCAAAGGAAATTGCAATAAAAATTATAATTACAATACGGAAGGTAATAAAATAAAATAATAGTGACGTGGGAGTGGATTAAAAGTGAATACAGAACTTGTAGTAAAACCCACACATCATTTCTCGACTTCATCCTAATACGTTCATGAGGATATGTCATTTCAACTGTGAAATAAGAGTGAAGTCGTTGAAGCAGTAAACGACAAGTTAACAAGAAAATAAATTGTATTTTATATATCTTTAATCTCAATTATTTTCCAAGCAATAGTTTATCATATTAGTATAATAAAAAATAGTATACATATCAAAATGACATCACCAGGGTGTTGCTAATTTTTTTTGGTTATTTGGTTTTTAAACTAACTGCAGAAAAAATATCATCGTGAAACAAAACATTTTTTTCAACACGATATTTTATCATTATTCCTGATAAATTTGAGGTTTAAGGGTGGGCGATAGTCTTTAAAACGATGTCAGGGGGTTGTTAATTTTTTGGGGGATTCTTCAGACTTTAATGTAACAATAAAAAAATTTTCAACGCTAAGCAAAACGTTTAATTGTATATTTCATAATTATTTTCCATAAATTTGAGGTTTATATTTATAAAAAAATTATTTTACATAGAAAAATAAAATATAACACATTTTCTAATCATGAAATCTGACGTAAACTTTTTAGCAGGGATTTCTAGTGTTTTATATATGCATTAGCTCTGCAGATAGTCTTGAAAATAGACGTTAGTTCAATAAAATCTCAGTTTGAGCTGTTAAATAATGCATTTAAAACGATTTAAATACCGATAAGTCTTGAGAAGTCAAAGTTTACTCAATAATCTATAAAAATCTTTTAAAAAAAAACATTTCCAAAAGTTTTCTAAATCCCTGAATCAATTCATACTTAAAATACTCTGTTAAAGAACTTTCTTAAAAAAAAAAACAATCGGAATCCATAGTCAATATATGAATAATAAAAAATGTAAAATAAATTTAATAAGCCTTTGTTGCTACTA
This sequence comes from Macrocentrus cingulum, assembly GCA_002156465.1. NCBI lineage: Eukaryota > Metazoa > Arthropoda > Insecta > Hymenoptera > Braconidae > Macrocentrus > Macrocentrus cingulum. Next base: position 150,864 of record MVJL01000523.1, on the reverse strand, counting down.
TATACAGAAATTAAAGTAATTAAAATATCAGATTTAGATGAATGGGGAATTTTAAAGCTTAGTTTCAGTATATAAAGACCTTCTGCCACATATGTGTTTTGATCTAAATATAAAGACTAAGAAGAAAAATAAAGGGAAATCCCAGCTTATGTCGCCGATAATTATCGCATGGCAACGGCAAGTTCAAAGCCTGAACTAATCCAAATTTATATGATTGCGTCGTTTTCCTTTTTCATTCTCTAGATTCCGCATGTGGTATATGTATACAATCATTAAAAAAAAAACGCGGTGAAACTCGTGCAAGGAGAATATATAATTATACTTGAAATATATTTTACAGAGTTGAATATATATTTTTTCGTCAATTTCCGGCTGGAAGACAAGTTGGATATGCGGAAATCTCAGGAAAAAGATTCCGGCGAATATCTATATATTGTTAAGCCCTTGACTGACGCAGCTCTTGCGACACGACCATGTACAGTATATTGATGATCGCCTGCTTCCGTACATACAGCCATTTCTGAATTCCATTTCACGGCACTCTGCTCACATTCGTCGTAGCACTACATCTTACCGCCTTTCTTCTGTCACACGTCAACGTTTCGCCTCATCGCTCTGATATTGACAAGATACACGAATATTTTATGATTCATTTTTTTTAAATACATCATAAAAAAAATTGAGATTTTATTTATTACATATTTATGGAAGTAAACTAGAGTTCAATTATATTTCCTAGATTTTTTTTTTTCATCATCTATTTCGCAGACAATAAAAACAGTTTATTATATTTTTTTTTTGCCTATTTTTTCAGCGATAATTTATAGATAGCTATAAAAATAAATAAATAAATGTCTGTAAATTAATAAATTCATTAAAATCAAAAAAAAAAAAAAAAACAATATAGAAAAATCTTGACATTTTTTAAATTAATTTGTGTCTTGAAAAATTTTTTTTGCCATTAAAGTTTTTTCTTGCATATAAAAAAAAGTTATTGACGATATTTTTGATTTTTTGTTACTAATAGAAACAAATTTATTTAATGTTGTATTTCATAGTGAATTATCTTTTTTAATTATATCAAGTATAATAAAAAAAAAACAAATGTGTGAACTGCGATAGATGATGAAAAAATGCGTGCAATGAAAATCAAATTTACGCAGAATGAAAAAGCTTTAAAAGCGCAATTCTGGGTTTGTACGAGTGAAAAAAAGGGACAGATTCAATTGCAAGAGAAAATTGAAAAATCCACGTAAAAAGCCTGCGAGAGTGGAAGTACACAGCACATGGGTGAATCCGTGACCCACATGAAGTATGTATACATCTGTACGGCTTCTATTCCTGCATATGCCAACTTGTATCTATACACTGATGCTACGTAACTTTGACTATGCAGGACCTATTTAATTTAACTTTTTCCCTGTACTATTTGCATTTCCATTTGTACTGCGCTGCAGATCGAGTGCACCGGCGATTGGAAAGTCAAGTTTAAATCTGGCTTTTCAATGTTTCATATGTTTTATTTATATATTTAAATAACATATAATAAATGCATCAAAAAATCCTACACTGAAATAATTATACTCTGACATGCATGGATTTTTTCCATAATGAAATTTAATTCCATAATATTAAATTACATCTATATGATGTAATGTTGTTTAATTACATTCAATCTCGCAAAGAAAAAAGTACCATCTGGACGTGAAACTTTCTAAAAATCTGATCGAGTTAAAAATCATGCAGATGTTGTATTTATTAATTTTTTTAATATCGTAAAAAATATTTTTTTTTCGGATAATTATTTCGCAAAAAATCTGTTGCATCGTTCGATTAATTGGTGTTATTTTTCTTGAGTGAGAAAAAATTTTTAAAGAACATTAAAACATTTATTTTATTTCCCAAAAAACAAAAAAAAATTTTTTTTTGCCATTTGCAACTTCATAAAAAAAAGAATATTAATAATTTTTATTATTTTATATAAAAAATATCCTTCGTTTTACTATTAGGTATTTTTAATATTTATTCTATTTTTTTTTTATTTATTTTAGATAGTAATTTTTCTCCGGCGAGGTAAAAAAAAATGTATAGTTGAATGAAATTTAATTATATAATTTATTATCAACGAAGATATTCTTTTGTCAATGCGCTATATTAGCATTTAGCGGTGAAACAGACATCGAGGAAAAAGTTGCAAAACTCAACCGAAGAATTCGGCTAATGGGGACAGGTGGTCATCACCAACCAGGTGGAAGACCAATCTCGTCTCGATAGAGTCATTAAGCGAAGCAGCTGAATCATTCATACGCCTGCATTAAACATAGTCTGTTACGGTTGCGATTTATGCGCAACACCCATAATTATCATCCCTACGTTAAGTATACATTCCTCTACTATATGCATGAGTCACACGTATAGATATATAAATTAAAAAACCCGAGAATTGCGTTTAAATAGTGCTTTCCTCATAAATGTATTCATTGCAATGTCCCTTTAACAGTTCTATTATCATCTATCTTGACGTTTTAACACTTGATCTAATCTCACCTAATTAATCTTATTCTTTTTTCTCTCACTTGAGTCGTGCCTGCAAAGACGCCGGATTCATTCGTCTTGGAATTCTTTTTCTATCTCATTATTTTGAACTGCGCTTGAGAGAATATATGTGGGTATAGGGCGTCAATAAAAAAATTTAAGTACCGCGTCAAATTATATTTTCACGAGTGTGTATATACCCAGTCATTTTTAAAACGAAAATTTTTTTATTCCACAAAAAAAGAAGAAGAAACCAAGTATATAATCAATACGCAATGGGATTTAAAAAAAAAAACCAGACGGAGAGTTACGAGATTGTGATATTTCTCGACACTTTGATTTTATTTCCACCCTCACGCGAAAAATCCTGTCTCTATATATCGATATATAATTGAATTCAATTTAATTTGGCAACGCGTCTAAAACCATAACAATCCTCTTTATAAATTGATTTTTTTCTCTCTAAATCCCGTGAATAAAAATTTTTTTTCAATTACAATTCACCACTGTATAAAAAATATATATAATGAAATTAATCCATCACCTTGTGGATAATTGAAATATTAATTAAATGCACACAAAGTCGACGAGAGCATATATACACTACTATATATTGAATACAATTAATCACTGATATTAAACATGAGCAGTAGAACAAACATCGACAAATATAGATAATTGATTTTTTTGTGAATACAAAAAGAAATTTTTTCCTTAAAAAAAAAATGTTAATCAAATTTTCATAACAACAAATATTTCAGAAGCCACGTAGCCTATTAATCAAGCTTAACCCTCCTGCAAATTATTTTCAATTATCAAATAAAGCGAAAAAAAAAAAATTGAGAATATTTCCATGGGCCTGAATTTTTTCACTTTCAGCTCTCATCGTTTGCAATGCAACTTCTTCAACTATACTCTCTCTACTATATAGCCATCATCATCAACTTGTTCTCGCGAGATGAAGATATAAATTATAAAGCCAAAAAATCCGAGTGATGGAGAAAAATTATTCAAGGCTTCCATGATAATCGCGTGACTGTACATCATTTGAGACTGCTCGAGGGATGATTAACGAGGATTATACAAGGCTGTAGCACGCCGCAGAATAAAACTGAACGACGCAAAGAAGAGGTAGAAATCGAGTGAGAGAGCGTGAGATGATGTGCATTTGACGATTCGATCTGAAAATGGCCGCGGATATACCTGGAGGATTTTTCAAATTGTCATAGAAGGGGTATAGCATCATCATCATCATGAAATTATAGGCCAATTGGGCTGGAGAGAGCCTGAGGAAGCTTTGCACCTGTCCTAAAACTATACCTAAACGAGCCGCGCGCGCGGCTTCGCTTCAATTACTCTCACAGTGTCGTTTCCTTTATTTCTTTCCCTTTTATTTGTTTGTCTTTTTTTCCGACCGCCGGTGCTATTAAATACTGCCGGGCAAGCTGCGGAGTAACTCATCATCGGTGTGGAAAATACAGTGTGCAAAAAAAATATATAGTTTGTTGGAATAGAGAGTAATTACCTTAATCACATCTTAGCAGGCAGCGAGACTTGATGAAGCCATTAGCAGAAATGCACTTGACTATTTTATAGAAAGTACTTGTATATATACATCTTGTCTTGAATTTCTCTTTTAGTTTTAAGGGCACACAACACTGACGATGAGCTTTAATTGTAACGTCTTCTCTGTGTATAGCACTTGAATAACAACGTCGACGCGTATGCAAGACAGTATAATAACTATGGCATCTACTCTATGCAGCTTTAAAATCCCTTGTTTCTATTTGAGTCATTAGAGTCTAAGCAATGACATAAAAACTTTTATATGCCTCGTCGCGCGCTACATGTATAGGCAATGTAGATGCACATGGGCGTCCTTTGAGAAAACGTTTACGAGATACATAGTATAGGATTATATTGTGTACTGTAGATATATGTGAGTATATATAGGGGCGGAAAGTGCGATGCAACTTTGGCGAAACTGTTGAGAGAACTTGGGCTCGCACGAGGAATAATAGCTGGCGAATAAGAAGTTTTCGTGAACGTGCAGAATTCAAAGACCAAGTTATTTGTTGAAATTATAATTTCGCCTTTAGCTTTCGCTGGAACGAGATCAACTTAAATGTCCCTTGGATATTTTATATAGATCTCTCTTGTGGCTTTTTTTTAAGAATTAAATTAGTCAGGTTAATTTACTCATTTGAGTGTAAATTCATTTTTCATGCCTAACAATTATACCTGAAAAAATAGATTTGAATTTTTTAATTTAAAAAAGTGAATATTAAAAGATTGATTTAAAAAAATTATAATCAGTGGGCTTTTTTGAAATTACGAAAAAATGAGACAAAAGGCTCAAGGGTTCTAAGTTCAATTTTTTATGTTTCCGTATGCCTGAAATTTATCTTAATACTTATTATTTTTTTTAATGAAACCGTTTAAATTCAAATTTGGTTACTTTTTTTACATTTTTGTTTTCTAAAATAATAACTCTACTTTCAATAAAATTTTGATAATACACTGTTTTTTTTTGTGATAATAAAAGCACCATCAAAAAATTTTTTATTTTCATTTTAAATCTAAATTCCGCGTTTAATACTATACAATGTTATAGGTGACATACTATTGTATTTCATGTAATTTGATTCATAGGGAGTACTTCAAAAATTCAATCGATTTGAACAAAAAAACAAATGTACTGGTGAAAATGAAAAAAACCATTTAAGTAAAAATTGATGTAGGTATTTCGCAGTTTTTCACTGTGTTCAAATAATCAAAATTTTTTTAAAAAATTCATGCCACTGTTTGAAATAATTTTAATCATAAAATTATCGGAAAAATTTATTTTCCATTAGTTTACTTGTCAAATAAATTTAGTCAACTTCACAAACTTGACTCAACGGGGTGAACGCGTTTGAAAATCATCGAATTTTCGTCGCTTTATTTTTAAATAATTTTATTGTTTCAATAAATATAAGAAAATTTAATTAAAAACTGCAGAGCATATAATTTTTTTTTGTAACATGAAAAAAAAATTGCTAGACACAGATTTCAGTAGTCTATGCGTACGAAAGTGCAGACACAGCTGAAAGTAGACTCTACTAGATATTCATGAAAAATTTAACATCAACAAACTTTTAGACGAAAAGTATTTTTTCTAATAATAAACACTATTACCTATTTACCTGAAAAAAAATCAATAGTAAATTAAAAAAACTATTTAAAAAAATTTTTTTTATTCAAGCGCAACTTTTCGAATTGTTTTCCAAATTTTTCTGAATTAAAAACCATAAATTAATGCAGCATATAGGAAGATTATCTTCAATTAGATATATTAATAAAGAATTATTGTTTAAAATAAATTATGAAGGCAAGAATGCCCATTGTTCTTTGCAATGCAGCGGATTGGCGCACAAAGCGAGTTTCGAGACACGCACGAGGCGGCAGACTAATACAGACAAGCAGTATTAAGTCATTACGTTCGGACCGGATCCTAATAATACCCTACGCGCCTCGAGAGCCAGCAAAAGGTTGGTCGCAGCCATCCATCTATCCATCCGTCCATTCGAGGCATATTCACCACGCGATATGTGCTGTGTGTGTATCCTTTCACTTTTTCTCGCTCTCGGACTTCTTTGCGAAACCGCTGGTGGTTCTCAATCTCTTTCTCAGACAGCCACGTTGATTATTATCTGTATTTCTTTATTATACCAACTTTACTTCCGGCTCACAATGTGTACCGCGATTGACTTCATTATATATTGATGCTATAAGATAATGCATTATTTTTCATATGCTAAAATAAATAGCTATTTCTTCCAATCATGATTCATTTCAATTTTCAATCTTGTCAGGTATCTAATTAAATACAATATTCATTGCTCAATCTATGCGTGATCTCTCAAAGCAGTTATTAATTTCACTCTTTTAATCCTGTCATCACATTATAATTATTCATTCAAGAAATCAATCAAATTTCGTTTTCAAATAACGAAAAAAATATTGAGTTGAACTTTTTTTTTATGTCCGATAGAATTTTATCAATAAAAATAAAATTAAATTGAAATAAAACATCTAAAAAATAGATATTTCTAACCGAGTTACAATCAAAATTAAATTATCCATCGTTTTTAAAAAGCCTAGAAAATTTACAAATCGAAAAAAAATTGTTTTAAAACATGTAAACTATTAAAATAAATTATTGTTACAAAAAATTTAGCCTTCAAACATTCACATAAAAATTTAATCATATTTTTGTAAGAGTAAATAGAAAATAAATAAAAAATTTACGGAAAGATTCTTTGTACAAAACAACCTAAACCTCATCTTCAGCAGCCATCATTTTATTCCATCGCCCAGGGTCCATAACACAACCTAATTCCTTTTAGAACTATATCCGCAACCTAAAGTTTTATTCCAAAACCGTCACTTTTATCTGATCAACCAATCACAATGCAAGGAAAAATGTCTAATGACATCATCGGCTTTATGCAGACCATATGCAAATTAAAAAAAAATATTTTTGCATATATGTCAATGGGAAATAATTATTTTAAAAATCCGATAAAAGCAGAAAAATTTTTTCATCTATAAGCCAACGATAATCTAATAAAATAGAATTTTTTATTTTATTTTTTTCGAATATTTAACGCAGGATTAATAACTAGTCAATAGGAGATGAATATGCGCATAGTCTTTATAATAAAGCAATTTTATTATGAAAGCAATTGGGCTTGTAATAAAGACGCACGTATGCGTGGTTTGTGTACGCGAAGATACGTGAGATGCATGTAGCGAGTCGCAGCCACAGGGCGATGATCGTGTAATAAGATATCGCGAGACCAATGCCACGGTGGTACTTGTACCACGCATGCAGCGAGGCTAAGCCGGTGGTCCCACCTCAGATTCCCCAAGATAGGTTGCAGCCTAGGATAACGTCGTATATTGCCCTCTTTTTCTCCCTTCAACTTCGCTCTGGGGCATCGTAGCACCTATTTGCATACTCACTCGCCGCGCCATTGCAGTCGCTCTGTACTCTCTTGTACAATGGATATTTCCGTGCATCCACAAATTTCAAAATCACTTACACGCGCTCCAAGTCGACCCAAAAAAAAAATCAATAGAACACCCTCTGGTTAAATGTTTATTTTCTAGAATGGACCTTGAGTGCATTGTTTCACTTTATTTTAGAAGCATGCAGCTCGACGAGAGCCACCTACATTACACGTTTTATGCGATTCGCATTATTGGAAAGCACGTAAAGTATCATGAAATGGATATAAAGATAGTGTTGTTACTGCGGCTCGTGGTATAGGGATATTGTTCCATTGTTTGGACACTTTGGGGATAAGAATATTGCCACGTTTTCTATATATTATCTGAATAATATACGTATTTTTTCCTTTCTTTTTATCTATCAACATATTTTATCATTTTACGTGAGTTCTTCATATGTTGTATAAATTTTTTGACAAGTAGAAAAAAATTATCTCTCTCTTTAAATATTATTCAGTAACTTAATACCCACAAAACTAATGTTGGTTATTATTTTAATATACCTTGTGTGTGTGTGTGTGTGTGTGTGGTATGTTTGTAATTGAAAGTTAAAAACGACGACACGGTGTTGCTGAATTTTTTCTTGTTTTTTACTCTTTAGCTCTAAGAAAAATAACATATAGCTTACATGACTATTTCCTATGAATTTGTGATTTGGACAGTAGGCGATGGCTTTTAAAACGACTCGAAAGGGTTATAAACAAAAGATTATGCCTATGTGCAACTGAATAAGAAAAAGAAAAAAAACACACAAAGATTAAAATCATTGAAATATGATGATTTTAATTATTTATTTTGTGAGTCTTAAGAATTTAATTCTCCAGAATAATACCCTGAACAAAACTACATGAATAAAGATTTAAGACTTCATCTTATATATATAGGTATGTTTTGGGTGAAATAGTTTTGATTGATATGCCTCAATTAATTCAGGATTTGTAAATTAGGTGCGAATATTTTCGAACCAGGTCAACGTTGTACTGGGTACGATTTCCTGGAGATGAGGATGCGAATACAATTTTCCAATTTAGCTGGCGCACAGGATTCAGGGAGCAAGCCACATACAAAACTGCTTTGTATACAGCGATGAAACTCGGCGTTAATGATCTCAGTACCATTTTACTGCACGACTTGAATTGTTGTTCGATAGTATAATTTAATTCAGTGCACTTTTCTACAACTTTCCGACAAGTTTCTCTTTAAATATTTAAATGAAATTCATCATCACAAACAATATAAATCACTTGATATCATGATTTTTACTGTAAGTATTTGATTTCAATTATTTCACCATTTTTTATTCATGATTAATGACTCAATATAAGCTAAAATAATTCTAGCAACTAAACAATTCATTCAATATTAAGATTCAATATTAAGTTTTTAGTTTTTACGAATTTTTCTGCGGTCAGATACAAGGAATCCTTTATACAAACCCTCTGGGAGTTTGTACTGGCCATAAATTAATTTTTAGAGTCCTAAAATAATTGGTAAAAGATGATCCAATAAGAAATAACACTGTATCGCAGTGTTTTCAGACTCCGAAATTTTTTTACCTACCAGAAATCACTTTTATAAACGATTTTAAACATTAGCATTTTTTCCAAACTATGCAGAACATGATATTCCCTAGTGATATATATTTAAAAAAAGATTATCCCAAATATCTATGGAAAATCCGATCATATTTGTATACAGAAAAATAAATGGTTGCGGATATAAATTTTGTAAAACCCATAAAACATTAAATACAAAATATATCCAACTGTCACTCGGCGCATTAATCACATTGAAAAATATATATCAAAGCGTACATCTATAACTCGTGGCGTGAACCAACGAGCCTCAGGAGACAGTCAATAAATAGGCTCACTCAAGACAGATGAGATACTCTCGTCGAGCTTCCATGAATATTCTAGTCGGCCAGACGGACAATTACTTGCGGTTCCCTCAAGACTTTGCGCATGGAATATTTTTTTACTTGAAAACGCCATGAGTCTGAAAAGACGTGAATAAAAATAATTAGTCAAGATAAAAGTGTTGAGACGTATCATCTCTACGTAATTTATAGTAAAAGTCGTGGATTTTTTCCTCTCTGCTGCGCACTGGATAAATTGATTTGAGACGCAAGAACTTGACTATTTAATTCGCGCCAGAGAGCGTAAAGCTTTGAGTCTAACGGGGGGATGAGGAAATTAAACGAAGATGGGTGGGAGCAATAAAGTCCAGGGACGTTAATGGAGTGAAATATAGCACAGATAGAGAAAGAGGGGATGCAGTATATACGCCGGGGATATCGTAACGGGTATAGCTAGTCGCAAGAGAACACATTAATTAACGATAGTTTTAAGAGTGGACTCTTGAATGTTCTCTGTGTGTCCGTCACTAGACCAAATTCCCTCTCGTTCGGCGTGTCTCTGCGCCTCGACACGATGCAGACAATCAAAAGCCAGTCGAGTTTTGGCGCCAGTCACTTGCTAATGGACCCGCTAATGTGATTATACCGACGACCTTTAGTCTCCGAGAAGCCAGACGGAATTTACTTGCTTTCGGAGATGTCTCTACTTCGTCACGAAATTGCGTGTGCGCTCGGCTTTCCATCAGAGCGCATGTTTCGCATGAGATTATAGGTATACAAAATGTGTACTTCTGCGTCTCCCAATGGGGTTTCACATTCTGTATTTTACTAATTTTACCGCGACTCGGAAAACATCTGATTTAAATTCAGTGACAACTGTATGTATAAATGAGTGACTTAAATTTTATTTAATGGTAGTAATTATTTAAATAGCGAAAATTTCAACTGTAATATATAATCGAGGAGAAAAAAATTTTAATAGAGATTAATTAATTTTTTTCAACTGTAAATTATTGCATTTTGCTATTTTACATTTCAACCAAGTAATTACAATTAAATGGATTTTATTTATATTGATAAACAAGCGAACTTATTAAAGAAAATTGATTTGAAAGACTAATCATGACAGCTTAAAGACTTCAAGAGCTCCTTGGTGATTAAAAGCGCCCGAATTTTTCTGTCCTCGGAAGGTACGAATTATTTACTGTTTTTTCGCTCTCAAAAAATGGAAAGCATGTTTTTCTGTTAATTATAATTTTGTCGTGATTGTGCGTGTTATAAATAAATTTGACAGCCCAATTTAAATAGAATTATGTTAAAATACTCGCACGTGTACTGAAATAAACAAGGAAAGAGAGAGAGATTTAATGCATATGGCATAGATAAGCTAGCTCGCTGAACTCGTATACAAGAGAGGGAGAGTCATCATCCACTACTGTCGACAGAAATGTCTCAATCTCGTGGCTTTCCAGAAATAATAGAAAATGAGTACGAGGAAATATATTGGCGGAGGCTGACGCTTGCAAAATATCATATGTATATATCCATATATACCGATCGTAAAGTTTATTATAGGTCGACTCGTTGCACGTGCAATGCATTCGAGAATTATCGTTTATACTCATATACCATACGGGTATATATACCTATGACTACAAGCGGATCAACTATGTCGACGCGACGTATATACATATTTTGTAAGTTGGATAAAAAAAATCGAGTTTTTTTTTTTGTTCACTGAAATGCTTAATCCAGCTATTACGTTGTGAAACTCGCGACGAGTAGAGCATCATCACCGCGGCATTTTGTCAGCCATCGACGAAAAATTATAAAATAACTCTATGAAGCTGTTTATCTCCACTTTTCACATTTTCCCTAAATAAGCTACTAAATTCAATATAAGTAGAGCTTTAGTAAAAAAAAAAAAAATTTCAACTATAAAAAAAACTTCTGACAGAAGAATTTTTTTATAGGTCCTAATTATATATGCAAAAAAGCGATAAAATTTAGATTGATTGAGTTTTTTATAGGTGAATTAATTTTTTTCATTTTTTATGCACAGAATAAAAATTTTTGTATACACCCAACTCGCGAGTAATTTAATTTTTGCTTATATACAAACTGTTTATGAAGAAATTATTCACAAAGCGTTTTCATCTCTAAAAATGAATATTTAAAAAATTGCAATTAATGGAAAAATATTTTTATAATAGTTTGTTTGGAATTTTATAGCAAAATTTAGAATTTTTCGTTCGTATGCAAAATTATATTTCATGATAAATGTAATTATTAATTGCATTAAGTCATTTTTGAACACTTTATTAACTATTATAATATGAAGAAAAACAAATAGGCACATGAGGAAATAAACAAATACGAGTTAATTCCAGAGAGAATCAAGCAGAAAAATGTACTTCAGTGTCCACAAAGCCACGTTAGCTAGATCAATTTGCCATAGAACACGCTGTGTCCGTTCATCGAACATTAATGGCCTCGTAATTTCCCTCTGCCTTGTGGTAACGACTACCCCACTAAAACTCCACATCTATTTTTCATTACACAAAACCTTTTAACGTTCAATAAATGAGGTCATTTTTACGATAGGATAACAGCTTCTACAAGCATCAAATCAATAACATCAGACATATTCACCCTTTCACCATCTTATATTTTATCTCAAAAATAGTCGATAAAATCCTGTCAAAATTCCACCTCTAATAATAAAACCACAAATGTCTATAAATTCGGGTGGCGCAAAAAACTGACTTTTTGGGTCTTGTATCATAAAATCATAGTTTATGGTATTTCCAAAGTCCACCATAAAAATTAGCACAATTCGAACATTTTTAGAGGTCACTCACGAATTCAGAAATTTCCAAAAATACTCAAAAATGTGATTAAAAAATTTATTTACTATTTTTTTCGTGAGGAATTATTCAAATAATTAATTTAAATATCTTCTATAAAATTTTAATCGAAAGAATTCATTTTGAGGGGTCATTTACGAAATTCAAAAATTCTTGCAGTGGTAAAAATCTGCTCAGGAAAAATTTTTTTCCAACCTCTAAAAATGAAAACATCATCAACTATGATTCCTTGATAAGAGACCCGAATAAAAAATAGTCGGTTTTTTGCGCTACCCTAACAAACACAATTGAATGTCCTTTCAAGGTTTATTTTACAATATTCGTAATAGGTATCGGTTAATACGATTAGAGATTCGAGAATCAATCAATTAGTCTTAACATAGAATGAACCTTTCTCTGTCGTTGATTAAACCCAAAATAAACGGTGTAATAGATTCACGTTTATATTGCTAAATCGTTATTGATTAACTAATTGACATTGATTGTATCTATAAATGCGATATATTGATTATTTGAAAAGCCTACCACTGCATTGCACCACAATTGATGTCATTTACCCACGTTTATATTTGAAATTCATTTTATAGCGTTTGGGGATGAAGTTGTACTTGAATACGTTTATTCAAATGTAAATATTCTACGCTATTTTCCTGTCATAAATGGTTACATGTGGTCTATAAAACTGCGAGATGTTATTTTTCATTTTATTTTATTTTTTTATGATGACCAACCACTGATGTTTCACCTTATAATAGTACAATAAATTTAATCAGGTTTATTCAAGCAAATTTATTGATGAATTATTGTGTAACGTTTATTATTATTATTTATGATTACTCAATATTTGTTTTCATCATTGTTATGTCGTGTTGGAATAATTTATGACATCAATTTAATTTTTTTTTTGGTGTGGATAGATATCTTGACGAGAGAGGTTTTAGGTCAATAGAGTTCTGATATATCACACATCAGCCAGTGACACAAACATATATACACTTACAGATGTCAATACAAACAGTGATCGTAAAACAGAATTTCCTAGTTCGAAGTTATCACCAGATCCGCCAATTGAATCTGTATAGCTCCATAAATGTTTTCCGTGCGCATTCATCGTAGACAAAAATTGAATTTAGTTTTGAGGATTCTATTCGATGAATTTGTCAGGATTGCGTATTTTATTGGCTATACACGATGTATGAAATAAAAAAAATTTATTGTTACAAACTATATTTAAAATTGATGCAAAACTGAATATGCATGAATTATTTTTATTTTAGTTTATATCCTTTTTTAATAAAATGTAGTTTTAATTATTTTTTAAATATACCTAATCTTTACTAATTCGACATGAAATTTCGGATGTAAAAGCTTTAGATTTTCTGTCATTTTGATGCAATAAAATTTTTATCAATGATAGGTGTCAGTCGTTTGTGTGTGACAAGCTCAACACATTTTATAGAGAAAAAATATATTGCTGGTAAATTATAAATGTCCTCTACCATTTCCATCATGTACATAAAACCAAAAGTGCTTACGATACGAATTTTTTACGACGTTTCAGAAGCACTGCGTTATAGCCAAGGCACTGAAAAACGTTCTGTGCTATACTACACTTCGCATACCACTACTACTACCACTACTACTGCAGCTTCTGCTTCTCCCATGCAATCGTATAGCGATTTTATTTACCAGAAATAAAATTGCGCACATAATCAGTCCAGGTGTTTTCCAATAACCATTATTTATTGACATAAAATTCACATTTCATTTTAAAATTTTTTTATTCGTCCATTTATTTCTGCAGATCTTGTTTTTTTTTTTTCACCAAATATCTATCCATATTCATTTAGTACCAATATTTAACCATTACGATCCCATCAATCCTCGGCTGAGTAATAAAATTTTCTCGTTTTTATAGAACAATCATGAAATCTTGAAAACAAACAACAACAAAATAAACAACTAAAATTTAGATTATTTCTTCTATTTACAAAAAAAGAGATCAAAAAGTGTACACGGTTTTATTTAAAAAAATGAATAATTTACTAAAAAACAGGAAATAATAGATAACAAGATAAAAATTTTGAAGCATGCTGAAAAACATAAAAAAATTTAACTTGAAAAATAAAACGGTGGACCTTTTTGTCTAATTTTCTCGTAATTGTATGACGTAGCTGATTTTCTATAATAACTCCACTTTCAATCACGTTTAAAAAAAAAAATTTTTTTCTTGTATTTTAAATCTAAATTCCATTGAATACTATAATGTCATCGCTAAAATATTTATATTTCATAATAAAAAAATTAAATTTAAGATTAGAACAAAAAAAAAAACAAACACACAGGTCAAGTTGAATAAAATCGTTTCGCGTATTAATCCCGCATTCTCAAATAAATCTAATAAAGTTTTCTATTTTACTATTTTTAATTTAATTTACTCTGATAATTTGATTGTTATGTCATGATGGATTTATTGTGAATTTCCGAGACAAGAATAAATAATACCTGCATACAATTTTCAAGTTCATCTTATTTAAATAATTAAAAATAATTCATTTGTCATTGTAAAAGTGCTGTTTCACGTGACTAACCAGCATTTATTTGTCTTTAACTTGTAATGCAATGTTTTTATAACTAGTACAATTTCCAAGGCTTTTCGATTCATAATGATAGTAGATCGCTGCATCCGGTGAATCAAGATGATTAACGCCTCTTACGCCATCATCTATATACGTATATATTATTCAACGTGTGCTCTACTGTGTAGCATTGGTCACAGTTGGCCGCAATACAACAGCGGCAGTCATGGAGACATACACGTTGCTTGCTATTCTCTCGCTAACTTGTTTTGCAGTGGTACAGGTGCGTATTTTCCTCCATTAACCTTACTGGACCTATGTATAACTTTCATGAAGATGCTCAGTGCACTTCCCCCGAGTATTTTATTTGTATATACAATTTTATGATTGAAGAATCAAATTATATTTGTGAAAATGTGTATATTTTTAGGCCGTGCCACTGCCTGATGAAAAAACTCTTCAAGAAAAGGCTCAAGAAGCCTTTGAAGTGGCAAAGGAAAAAGCTCAAGAGCTTTTCGACCAAATGCATGAAGCTGCCAATCGTGCTGTTGAATCGTTTCGAACAACCGTAGAAGAAATGAAAGATTCAGCTCATGAAGTTTTTGAAAAAGGTCGACGTGAGATGGAGGAGGCAAAAAATACTGCATCAGAAATTACTCCTTGAACACTTACATGACCAATCAACATGAAATTTTTATCGAAAAATACGTAAACATAACGAGAAAAATTGAATTTTTAATTTTTACATTTTGAAAAACTACGTGAAATATACTTAAATGCGCATTAAAGGGTAAATTTAAGTTCGATAAAATTGTACAAAGATTTGAATAAAAGTGTTTGTTAAGGCATAAAGTAAAGAAAAAGTGGTTGCAACATATTTATCATGCAGCTCAGCGTTGTATGTGATAATGAAGACATAGGCAAAGTGATTTACTCTGTCTGAAAAATTAATTGTCATAATTACATGTTATTACGTGATTGTTGGCGCTGTTGGCGAGATATGGCTACTGTACTCTGCAGCAGAAGAATAATTTGCTCGAGCAAACGAGCACTGGGCCAAAATACGAGACAGCAACCCGCTAACGCCGGATGCGACTGTCACATGGCCGAGCTCGTGCATCATCTTCCGACGACTTTCCCGGCCGCTATCCTCAGGTTCTGTCTGTCTCGTCCCTTTTCACCCTACTCCGTCTCACACCGCTGCACCACGGTTATTAATCCTCCATTCCACTGAGTCCGATGTATTTTCGTTTGTGGCCAACCAGCCACACACAACCAACCGGCACTCGCGGACGTTAATTTATATATTGCAACAATTTCTGTGCCGCGGACGAATTGTCTGGTTCTTCAACAGATTCAAGTAGTGTCATTTGTTTGCTGAAGTTTTTTTTTTTTGTTTAATTTGCGTTGCATAATTTCCGAATTTAAACGTCCATGCATGTAGTTATCGACGCTGTTGCAAAAATGGTTAAAAACAAATTTTATAGTGTTTAAGATTTTTTTTTTTCGAACTTCTGGGGCGTTGACCTGATTAAAAAAATTGATTCAGCGTGTTAAGGTCAAAATTCATCGAGATTTTGGTGGATTTTAATGTTTTGACGTGCCTTCCAACCTGATGATATAACTGTAGGGGGGTGCAAATTATTGGGAGTGTTTTTTGAACTCTACCCTAACTAAAGGAAAATTATCAACGTGTATCAAAATATTTAACACTAAATTTCATAATTATTTCCCATAAATTTGAGGTTAGTTGAATTCTAAATTTCCTGGTATGAGAACAATTATATCGAGGAAAATCGGCGATCATTTTTTCAATGCGCTGTTTTGTTTATAAAATTCATAAAAAAAATTGTAATTTCGTGTTGAAAATTCATTTTCTCACCAATTGAACAATTTTGTTATGTTAAAATTTTCGAATTAATAACGGAATAAACTCGAATGTTATCAAAAATGAATAATAATCACGCAATGTACTATAATTCTCCACTGCCTGTCCAGAATTACAGGGATTTAACTGTCAATTTTCCGAAAGGGATATAACACCTCTAGGAATTATTTAAATGACTGTTTTGATGAACGATATGAATCAATAAACATTTCATCATATCATCAGTACATTAAAATAATGAATAAATAAATAAATAAATAATACATTTAGTAACTATGCTATCGAATATAATCTGAGGCTTGTCAAAACTTGAGAGAGCGCTTTACAATCCCTCAAGACTGGAAGTAGCTCTGTGTATACTTTTTGAGATCTCATGGGACCGGGGGAGGCTGTCACAGCGAAGATGGAAGAGGGCGAATTCTTGACAGTTTTTAGTTTGATGTCTGTTGAATATTTGATTGTGGTGCATTTTTTTTTTTCCTTATTTTTTATAATACCAAAGACTTACATTTATGAATGGCCCTATGTATTAAGTCTTTCTTTTCGACAAACATGCTTCACACACTGTACGAAAATGAATCCATTTTTTTTTATATAGTGTATGCGTATAGTAAATTCCTAGACATGATTTAAAGAAGATTGATTCGGCAAATAACGACTGCTGAGCTCATCACAGTTGATAAAGTGAGTATATAATTTGGCACAATTCCAGAATCAGCATTTTTCACCTCATATCTCCTTCCCGACTGGATTAGCTCATTTTCTTTTACTTTAACTTGTGTCCTAAGGTACCTTATCGTGTCAAAGGCTTACAGTGCGAACGTGATCGATCTGATTAGAAATGTAGATGTGATCTCTTGAAATACGAGCCTCGATCTCTCTTACTCGATCACAGGTCGATGATGCAATCTTCAATTCGATGATGAAACGACCTTTTTTCGTTCCGACAAAAATTTGATAATAATATTTAACCCTTCGAGTACACACTGGGTCATCTGGACCCATACACTGACTTTGATCGAATGTAACACTCAACCATTTGAGAAAACGATAAGACTATATTGATTGGCGGAGATAATTTAAACTATTGACTGTAAATTTCGACAGTTGTTGTAGCGTGATGAGTTATTAGATTTGTTTGACAAAAGTTTGAAGTCACAGCTGATTTTCAACGCCGTAGAAATCGCGTTTATTAGCACGTAAAATAAATACTCTCGATTGAGTTAAATTAGATGACTAATTTTTTAATTTATTAAATGGATTAAATATATTTTTTAGGGTTTATTGATTCCTTAAATAATTGAAATGAACATAAAAATATTGAGTTTATATTATGTAAGAGCACTGTAAGTACATATTGATTCACTTGGTTTATTTTACTTTGAAGTAAAAAGTTCTAGGAAAAAGGCAAATGTCATATATGAAGAGTACAATTCTTTGTAACAAAAAGAGAAGAGCATATATATGTTATTATATAGTCCATATATACTGCCGCCAAAATCGAAGGAGAAAGACCCTTTCGCTTTATGAGCGATCGGAATTTAAATTGCTTTTCCGTCTGCTTCCGAATGCGATGTCGGTGTGCTTGCTCTCGTATAAATCCCAATAGTCTTTGATATGACCTCAGCAAAAGATGTGTATGAATTTTTTTTTTTAATAACTCCAGACCATTTGAAAACCAAGCATGCCTATAAAATTATTATAAATCAATTGAACCGTTAAAATTGCACCTCTTTGAACATAAAGAAATAATATAAATATAAAGATTTTTCATATTATTTTATCAGTAAATAAAAAATATAAATTTTTATATTTTTATATAAAAGAAAATTAATAAGAGTTTTTATTGACAAATTTTCTATCATAATTCATCAATTGTGGCCGAAATTTAATTAGATAAATTATTTTCTCAATTTTTAGCGTGTCGATATAGACCCCTGGAATATCGAGCTTTTGAATTTTAATTCATAAAAACAATTTCCTTTTTCGAGAAATAAAATAAAAAAAAAAGATTTCAGAAATTCGCATTAACATGGCAATTTTAATTAAAAATATTAGCGAAACTGGATCATATAGACGAATGTAGAGCCCGCCCTATACTGCTTCACACAGCAGATGTGCAAAAATAAATATTTCCAGCATTCGATATCAAACATTCATATACACAACGTCGTTCAAAATTATTCAATTTGTCACAAGAATGTTCAATAAAAAATAAATAATCAAAACTCGCCGAGAATTTCCGACGTTTAATCGATGTAAAAAGTCGTTCCCATTTTCACACACACACAAAACTCACGTGATTTCATTCCACTGGTATGCAAAAATAATTGTACATGGACAAAAGAACATCACCAGTGACATCTGCTCGGCAGGCAGTGTCCAAAAGAACGGCGATAAAAATTAGCGTGAAAATTATTCGTCACAGAGTCGAATTTATCCACGTATTTGACACGAAACGGGCGCACACACACGAAGCCTATATACAAAATAATATGCCCACGCGTGGGGACACAGAGAACGACGACGAAGAGGATGCGTGTACGAGGGGGACACTCTTTGTGCATTGTCGCGGGATAAACGGGAATAAAGAGCGAAGCTCCCACGGGAACTTGGACTTTCCAGAGTAGAGAGATTTGTGTCTCGCTTGCGCCTACGTTGCTCAACCACACACACACGTTTATGCATGTATTTAGACGAGTGTATGTTTTGCTGCGGCCTTACCTGGCGCACATCCCTGTGTCGCTGCTGGGCAAAGCGACGAGATCTCGTCACGCGCAAGCAACCGTAAAGCGGTACTAATTTCACCGGGTGGCTGTGCCTCCAATGCCAACCGTTTGCAGATGAAATTTCTAGCTGAAATTCTCCAACTTGCATGACTGTAATATACCTAGCTCGAGATTTCGAGTATTGGAGATGGGAAAAGTCTTTTATGCCAGCGTCACTTGACGGGTCTTGACGACAAATGCGACAAGAAAAGGCTTAGGAGACACACACACGTATATATTGTATGTATGTTGAAGCTAGACGTTCTTTTTTGCGACCCCCGAGCATGCTCCTCTACCTCGCGGGACCTCGTTTCAAAGGAAACGCAAGCAGACTAATAAAATCAAGGGAATTAATCTAATCTCGAGGCAATCCTACACAGAAACCAAGAGCCACTGAGCAATCTCGACAAAGACCACGCAACTGGCATGGATGGGCGCAGACCTCTTGTATATATTGTGAGTAATTCAATATGATTGTGTAAATAGTTTAACGGGAATTGCATTGAGTGCAACCGGCAAGAAATAATGGTCTGAAAGCTACCAGTCTGGGTCCTTGTTATTTACTTTTCGTCGTGCTGCTTATTTAGAAATGTATGATCTGTAGATTTGTCCTCAGTTGATTTTTAAGAAGGATGTAATACCTTGATTCCGGGTACCTGCTTCTGCAAATATTCACTCAGCAGACCGTTAAAAATATAAAGACAGTTTTTTTTCTACTAGGTAAATAACTTGGATGATTTTCAACTGAAGACTGACTGAAATATAGAGAAATGTTGAATCACACGGTGTCATGTATTCAATCCAACTAATAGAAAAAATTGTAATTTGATTTTGAAGAAATAAATAGAAAAACAAAGCTTTACAGTGATTGAATCAAAATTTATCAAGTACTATGCGATTTAAAGGAGAAATATTAGCAAAAATCACCCTATTGCTTCGTATGAGGAGTGTAAAATAATACATTTAATTATTTATTGTAATAATTGCACCTAAAAAAATTTTTTATCAATTGAATTGATAAATTTTAGGTTTTAGAAAATTGTAAAAAAAGTTTTATTGCATTGTCAAGTCAGCAAAATCTTTCACATGTTCCACAGGACAATTACTCAGTCGTTATTTTTTTACTTGAACTACCTGGTCAATGGAGAGGACATGCATAGAAGATAGCTGGACCGTATAGGACACATTACAAAGAGATGAAGAAGCGATGGAATGAAAATCTAGGTCGTACTCTTCGGATAAACAGTTGTGACAGATGTTGAATTATATAAACCGAGACTCTGCTGGCTATTTCTTTGTATAGCGGTCCATGGAGTGTGGTATAAATGTGATGGTACAAATATAGACTGATGTGTGTTGGTTTTAACCGGGGCACAATAATGTTGAGAGATTTGCAGAATAAACGCGAGATCTCGAGCATCGTATATCCCTTGTAGGTGTATTTCGATGAGGATTTCCATTTCGTCCTGTGCTGTCGATTGTGTGTGTTTAACTGATACCATACACACTTATTGTATTATTACGTCAATGTATATTTTACCCCAACGTGAAGCACTCTGTCATGGGGCTGTCCACCGATTGTATATGTGTCATATCCTTTTTTTCATCTGACAACATATCAAACTTTTATTCCTCAAATCAGTGTGCCTGGGGATTAAATCATATTTCTGTGATTTAAATGGATAACAACATGATGATGAGTATAAGTTTGAGAGGACATTTCAATTAATTTACAAAACAGATATTATTCAGTTCCACTTAGGAATTCAATTACATACTACACTGAATGTAGATGATGAACAATATTGAGGATAATCAGGTTTATAATGACGGATTAAATATTAATTTTAATTATAACATATAATCATAGCACTAACAATGGTGTTAAGTACAATATTTTCGTGTGAATAATTTATAAATTGAAATATATTATCTTCATTTTGTAAATTAAGATCACTATAAAAATATTTGTATTATTATCTAATCTAGAATTACTCTATATGTAATTCAAGCAAAGCTTCTACAAAATTTTAATTGAAAATATTAATTTTTAGAAGTCGTTCACGCATTTAAAAAATTTCTACATTGATATGAATTGATAAAATAGTTGAAATTAATAAATTTTACAATTATTATAATAAATAATAATATTTCTAATTTCTATAACATATTACTATGATAATGCAATTTTTCAAAATTCGTAAATAGCCTCTAAAAATTCATATTTTAAATCAAAATTTTTTCGAAATTATTTAAATTACATAAAAAATGATACACCATAGCGAAAACAAAAAAAAAAAATTTTTTTTAATCAGATTTCAAACATTTTTGGAAATTTCCAAATTCGTGAGCGACCTCTATAAATGTTTGTCGGGCTAATTTTTATGGTGGACTTTTAGAACATCAAAAACTATAATTTCTTGATACTCTACCCGAAAAAATATTCGATTTTTTGCGCCACCCTAATATAAAAGAACGTTTGTAATCAATCAGTCTAAATTGATTTTTTAGCGGTAAAAAAAGTGCCTACTGTGGGGAGCTGCTGTATATTATTGAGCGTAATCACTGATACATTATCAAGATGAAGAAAGTGCTACCAGCGAGCGCGTTAAGATGCAATCTCGGCGTATGTAACACCTGAATTCGCGCAGCTCATTTTTTCAGAGACTGCAGCTGCAAAACGGGGCGTTTACTCCCCCCTTCAATGGCCCACTAGATGCTTGCGCTATGGGGGCTTACGGCCCAGTACGATACTGATATTCTTTCCAGTCTCCGTCTGCTGAGGGTTTTCTGGGAATAGACAAGTTGTCATTAGAGGCATATAAAGTTGTTTTAAAAGCAAAATGAGCGAATATACATACTTTAATTGGATTAGTTTTCCGGGTTGAGATGTATTGTTTACTAAAATGTTTCTTGCGGCGTTTATGTCACGATTGATGAAGAGATTGCATTTTGAACAGTATCCTACACGGTTCTGTTTCAACTGCAGCTCACCAAAATTGCCCTTGGACTCGAAACATTGCGAGCAAGTTTGTGATGACAAGTACTCGTCGACGAGCACTACTTGCACTTGCGGCTTGGTTCGGAGGATGGATATCATCATTGCATGTGAAAATCTTTGGCCGTGGTATGTCCCACGCTTCAGGATTCCTTCAACAGCATCGCCATAGAAAAATATGACCGGGCGTTGTTCCTCAACGTCAGTTTTTGTGCGGGCCGCTTGTCTCTTGGCTTTCCGACGAGATCCTCGTTTTTGAGCCCTCCTTCGGGTCACGTTGTTGGCTTTATAGTAATCGTACTTTTCTTTCAACGCCTTGAGCTTGCCAGCCTTAATCATCTGGTGCCACTCTGATTGTCGTAGTCGATGTTTCAGCGTGTTTTTCTCGCATCGTGCTTTTTGCGCGTAGGACGACATAAATTTGTCGCTCTTAAATTTGGTGTTGTCCTCGCTCAGCATAAAATCGCGAACAATTTGATTCATCGCTCGTGGTCGGCGAATATGCCGATCAAAGCCCACACGTCTCAGGACCCGGTGTTTCTCATGAGGTTCCTTACTCATCGCGTAAGACCTCATTTGGTGCGTGGTATACAGCTCATAATTCATCGATCGCGATGTGACAATGACGCCATTGTGCTCTTTCTCCAAATCCTCGCGCTGTTTTGCTTGTGCTTTCAGTGATTTACTCGTTTTTCTCTTGATTTGGCGAAACCTCTGGTATTGCTGCGACCGATAGGACAACAAATTCCGCGGCATACAATGGCCATGGCCTTGTCCCTGCTCGGACACCCAGTAAATTGTCGCCGGATTTCTGGAGCCTGGGTCCACTCCAACTAGTCTTGCACCCGTAGTGTCTATCGATTGTAAATTGTCGCCGGATTTCTGGAGCCTGGGTCCACTCCAACTAGTCTTGCACCCGTAGTGTCTATCGATTCCAACGTCGGTAGACTAACCTCTGGGTATTCAGTCGTCGGCCTCTCCATAGTCAAGCAAATGGACACTCCATCGGTGGTAAAATGATATCCGAAGCGTTTGGTTGACAGATGTTTCTCAAACGAGTGTACCCGTAGTGTCTATCGATTCCAACGTCGGTAGACTAACCTCTGGGTTTTCAGTCGTCGGCCTCTCCATAGTCAAGCAAATGGACACTCCATCGGTGGTAAAATGATATCCGAAGCGTTTGGTTGACAGATGTTTCTCAAACGAGTGGATATCTAGCAGTGCATTCCACGCAATGAAGACTTCAGCGTTGCCGGCGCGACGGTAATCGCGTGGATTCAGCGGCCACAAGTTTTGCTGCATCGACGTCGAGAGTGGAATAGACGGATTTTTTGCCTCCCAGTCACGCGATTTTTCGATATACTTGGGGATCGCTCGTTCAAACTTTTCCATGCGCTCAATTTCCTTAGCTGTTCGTTCCACTTCTTCCTTATTTTGAATTGTCTCCAATGCCTTCTTCATCCTCACTACTCGCTTGCTGAATCCTCCGTCTGCGTTGAGCAGTTTGGTCACTCGGATCCACAACTCCTGGAAGCCAGTGCGAGAGTAGCTCACATGGTGAAGCCTCACTTTTGGCTGCGGAAATACTTCAAACGTTCGTAGTCCTGCGTTCAACAAATCGTGCTGCAGTTGAATCAGCATAGGCACTGTGGACCACCATTTTGTTTTGCTCTCACATACTTTGAATTTGGTTCGCTGTTCCATAAACAGCTGGTGGGTTGCTTCTGTTGCAAGCTTCTTCAAGACAAATTTTTTCTTCATGTCCCATACACACTTTGCCCGATACACAATTTTCTTGACTCCGTCCTCTTTCTCAAATCCCTCCTCATCTCTCAATAGCAGCACCATTGAGCGCACATACCGGTTCTTCGCGTGCATTTGAATGTTGTTCTTCAAATTTGTCTCATATGTCACAGCCATGTTCTCAACAATACCAGACCGGAGTTTGCCATCAATTTTTTTCAGGCCAGACGCCTCGAAAATGCGGAAAAATTCTTCGACGAACGGCTTACCCAGCTCATTGTCAATTCGCGGAGGTGGTGGCTTTTTATCCGATGGTTCATCACCCGCGTCTTCTTTCTTGCGGAAAAATTCTTCGACGAACGGCTTACCCAGCTCATTGTCAATTCGCGGAGGTGGTGGCTTTTTATCCGATGGTTCATCACCCGCGTCTTCTTTCACGTATTTTGAGTTCACGCTTCATTGTCCAGGGATTTTTACGACACATCCCATCATCGAACTTCACAATTTGACAACAATATAACAATTACCTCTTTGGTGCTGCAGGCTCATTGTTTTGCGCTTTGCGATTAATTTACGACACATCCCATCATCGAACTTCACAATTTGACAACAATATAACAATTACCTCTTTGGTGCTGCAGGCTCATTGTTTTGCGCTTTGCGATTAATAGATTTTTCACTGCCATCGCCAGTGGGTGTTGCAGAGCGCACCGACTGTGTTTTGGCTCCTGTGGTGAGTTTTTTCACGCCAAATTTGTCGACATTGTCAGAGATGGTCGAGAGTTTAAGATATATGAAGTCTTTGAACCAGTGCAGCATCTATCTGATAAGCTCTTCTTCTGGAATTACGGTGGCTAATATATTTTAAAATATCGACATATGGCGTGTGCAGCAACAGAACACGCGGGGGTGTGGCAGTAAAAAAGTGAGCGTGCGACTGCCGCCTCAGATCCTCATTCTTGACTGCCACACGTTTCCAATTTGTCTCGGAAACTTCCATTGGCAATTGGTTTTCACTATTTGTAAATGTATTATAAATTTTATTTCAGTCGACGGTGGGATTATTGTCATGTGAGCATTAGATCAGACTTTTCTTAACAAGCATTTCTATTGTCTAACAAAAAAAGTAAATATACCTTAGCTGATGCACCGAATTTGTGGTACACAATGCCAAGAGAAATCATTCTCGCTATTTTTATGTTTTCAAGTAGAATAACCTGTGTTAGGTCAGCCAAGAGTAATTATTTTCTGTTTTTTTTTTTGGTGATCATCTGTAATAATGAGTTTTTAGGGTTGCATTAGTTCAAAAAATGAGTTTTTTTGTTATTTAAAAACAATGAAAATTTTTTTTCTGAAAGGGGATATATATACCCTTAGGAAATTTTTCTGTTAAGTCATTTTTTTGGTTTTTTTTTGGTGATAGCTCGGTATTTATGGAAGATAATGAAAAATGTTATTAGAACAAATTGATAAGGAATTTTATGTATTATAAAAATTGTGAAATAAAATTTTTTAATATTTTTCGTCGTTTTTAAAATATTAAAATTTCTATACAACTAATATCTCAAAAATTTTTTTTTTATTTAACGCTTTTTGTACTAAATGTTATTCTCGATAAATTAACTCTCTTCATTTTTTTTGTTATCTTACTTATTTACCGAGTTATCGTAAAAAAAAAAAAAAAAAAAACGAAAAAATGACAAAAAACGCTAAATTTTTCATTTTTCAATAATTTAATTTAATTATCATCAGTATATTGTAAACTCTTAACTGAATTAAACACATGTTATGCATGTTTATAGCCAATTTTCACTTTTTAAAAACGACATTTTAGTTAAGTTCACAAGACTAAGCCAATCTAAGCCAATTTAATTCAACAGATGTTGTTTTTTTCGAGCGCACAATTAAATTCAACCATCGAATTCAGAATTAGCTAAACTTGACTAAGCCATAACAGTATAATCCAGGTCTAATAACTCTAAATTTAGTCTTAGTTCCTAATTAGTCGCGCTGTTGAGGTCAAGATTATGAATTTTCCATTTTATCGGATTAATATCCTCGTTATTTATTCACTTTTCAAAATCCTATTTATGGGCAAGATTCTTAATGGTGTGTTTTGCACATAGCGTTTATATCCAAGTCGTATTAGAGTCGTCCCCTGTATACGGCACTCTTGTTTTACGATGCAGGCAAACAACGCGGATCACAAACAAAAGCAACTGCCGGACGTGAATTGGTATTGATTGCTCAAGCTCGCCTCGTCTAGTTACATTCTCTTCTGTGACTCTCGTAAACATTCAAATAGGATCGAGCAAACGAGCGCGGAAAATACGAATTATATTACGGTATACAAAAAAAAGCTCGGCCATGAATTGCAACCGAGGTGCAATCGAGATGCCAGTGCGCGCGATTGCGTCTAGATGTATAACGATAACGAAGATGAGAACGAGCTCTAATATGAAAGCGACTAGTTTGGCGGACATTGGCGGCGTTTGTTTTTGCCAAGGGGGAGAGAAGTTACGAGGCCAAGTGGAAGACCGGCGTTGGTATTCGACGCCTATCGCTTCCTATATACGTGGTCTGAATCCCGCGCTCTCAGAATATCTCATATACACATGCACACCCTATATACCGTTGTGTACATCTGCGTCTGTAAGGTCAGACTCAATAGGCTTTCCGTCCACTCACATTTTAAAACTTCCAACGGTCACATTCAATCTTTTTTTTTTTGGTCCATCAATAATATTTTATTAACTCTCGATTTTTATCAGCCGTAAACTTCATCAAAATACCAGAGGGTGAAATTATACGATACGTTTTGGAGAAAAATATGTTTTTTATGGATTTTTTTTTTAATTATAGATCGTAAATAATTTAAATATATGTAGTTGTTAAATAAAAATGAAATTTCGGTAAATATAAATTAAGGTTGTACATTTTATTGATTTTAAGTTTGAGGGATGTGCGATGGTCTTGAAAACCACACCAGGGGGTTGCAAATTTTTTTGGATGTTCTTGGGACTGTAAACTCACTATAGGAAAGATAAGCAAAATATTTAACACTGTATTACATGACTATGTTTCATAAATTTGAGTTTTAGAGGGTGGCCGAATTTTTTATTAGTCGACCCTCACGAGGGTACAAACTTAAATATTGAAAAAAAAATTAATTGAGATGAAGAAAAATTGATAATTTTTTATGCAATATAAAATCAAGATGATAGAATTTGTTTTAACAATTTTTGAAGATCTTTAGAGATAAGTACTGGAGCAAATCTCTTATTTTCAAGTAAATCTCTGGAAAATCAGTTCACAGGCATTTTATAACATGAATAGGATATCGTTCTTGCGTTATTTGACGGGAGAAAAATTCAGCGGAAGCTCTTATCGCGCGCGCGGTCGCTCAAGAGCTCTTTTTTGATCCCCAGATGTTACCCCCGACGACACGCGTGATGAGAATACCTAAAATATACACATACACTGCACATGCCTATGTTGTTTGAGAACTTTGCGTCTTTTCGGATAAATTTTTTTCATCCCTCGCACATTATGAAGAATGAATTCTGATAAAAAAGAAAAATATCTGGATGAAAATATGACAAATTATCATATATGGATCAAAGTCACATTTTTTTCTCTATGTATTTATTAAATTTTTTCACAACTAATTTAATTCAAAAAAATTAAAAACAAAAAAAAAATTTTTTTAAGATTTTTAAAAAGTTTCTCAATGCGGTCGAGCACGTAGTGCACTATTCGTGACTTTTTAAGATCTCAGGTTCAATTCAAGATGCAACACATAAAAATACGCGCAAATCCCCGATTCCGGAATCTCAAGATTTATATCAGACAAAAGATTCACCGCTCCACTGTGTTCTCGCAACTTTTCTATCTGCGGCGAATTTTATTACTTGACAAAACTTGCTAAATACCAGGCTAAATACCGGGCTTTCATAAAAAAAAATTTTTTTCAATGTATATTTAACATATCGCGTGTCTATAACCAACAAAGCGCATCGCAAAAGAATTCAAACCTGTTTACTTGCTGATATCTTGATAATGGCACAAGTTAGACAAATTTTCATAAAGACCTTTGTTGTAGCTAATAAAATTATCTACAAAAAAGGTCTCTTAAGAAAAATCTTTATCTTCTACAGTTTCGAAGATATTGTGATTTAAAACAGCAATAGAATTTTTCTTACATGCTTTTTTGGTTTTAAAGACGCGATACAAATATGTTGCATTGTTTGCATTATTTGTTTCCATGAGAGTATTCAAAAATAAATTCTAAAAGCGGATTGTTGATCTCCATATTTTTCCAATATGCTCTGAATTCTTTTTTAATAATGTATATTATAAAATATAAATTCAAAATAATGATTTTCTTATTATAAAGATTTTTAATGAAATATTGTTGAATTATTATTGAAAAAGATTTGTTTTCACATCGTTCCATCCCTTAAAAATACATAAAATATTTCAATAGCAATTTAAACTCAGCCAAAAATTTCTCTAATACGTCAAAAATTTCTCTAATTTCTCTAATACGTCGCATTGCGGCGTGCTGTAGTAGTGTAACAGCTATCTACATCTTCATTTCAAGGGATTTTTTCTTCAATATAGTTTATTTCCCATTTTCATTCCACGTCACACACTCGGAGCGTTTGGTAAATCCAATAAAAAATCGTACAGGTCATGGGGTCTCTACGAGACACGTTTTTTCCCCTCATATCTAGAGACGAAAATTGAAGAAAAAAAAACTTCTCGAGTGTCAGGTGCTGGGAGATTTTATGATTCCAGTGGGCCAATGAAGGGTTGCGTAACTGCCTTACACGGCACTGCATTCAGTCTGTGCGCTTTCTCTCTGGCAGCCTCGGGGGTGCCACGACCGCAAATTCTCGCACGAGGACTTTGCCACAGAAGTGTCGCTCAGCGAAAATTCGGGGCTGTTGCCGGATACTCTCATCGGAGTTGTACAATCGTAAATGTATTTGACACCCACTAGATTCAATCTATTAACCATTTTCCGCACACGCCGGCTCATCCCCCCGCGCGTCAATCGCCCGGCCGCGCTTTCATGACCATCGTTAGACTCTATCTTATGATGCGTGGGGAAAAATAATGGTGGCCATTTAACGGCTTTTACGTGGTCGGCTGAGCTTCACAAGTTAAAGGATGTAATAAAAAGTTTTGATATTTAAGGCTCGTGTTATGTGACGATCAACAGGGCATATCATGGTTTTATGGTAGATTTTATTTGCCAAAATGAAATTCAATTGATTTGTCGGATAGTTTATTTAATGTATGATCCACCAACCATCACCATACATTAGGATATAATCGTATAAATGCAGAGTGCGCAATTCTGTATGGCTGACTAATCGCTGATTTTACTACTTACTTGTGAACAATACGTGAATTATTTCGGCGAAATAGTCATGTAATGTAGTATTAAATATTTTTCTTAGCTACGATATTTTTCCTACAGTTAGTTTAAAGTTCGAGAAACAAAAAAAAAAATTTTACAACCCTTTCAAGTTGTTTTAAAGACCATCGCTCACCCTCTAAACCCCAAATTCATGGGAAATAATCATGTAATATAGTGTTAAATGTTTTGCTTCGTGACGATATTTTCCCTACAGTTAATTTAGGGTCTAGAAAATACCCCAGAAAATCAGCAACCCCCTGGCGTTGTTTGAAGACCGTCGGCCACCCTCTAAACCTCAAATTCATGAGAAATACTCATGTAATATAGTATTAAATGTTTTGCTTCGCCATGGAATTTTTTTAAAAGGTTACTTTAGAGTCTAAAAACATCTTTAAAAAATCAGCAACTTCCTGACTTCATTTTAAACTATCAGCCATAAAAAAACTCTATAAAATAAAAAGCACATGCTACAGTGTTATTCAATATTTTAAGATTTGACAATTTTGTTATGTAAGGCATTTTCAGCGTGATATTATATACGATGCGATTGTATATATATTTTATAAAAAATTCAATAGAAAATGCAATGACGTACAGCTCATCACGGTATTTTTCTCGACGACCAAGTCGATATGCTTCCGGCACGCTCTTTGTGAGAAAAAGCATAGGTGAAAAAATCGAGAAGAATGAGAGAAAGAGATGGCGGAGAAAGGATTCTGGAGAATCGTCGAGGTTCGATCAAGATAAGAATTTCATTTAGTTCACTCAAACTTTATTGCTTCCGGTATCTGACGACGCCGTCGTTGTGACGGGGAGAGCAGTGGGAGAGAAGGAAAGAAAAAAAAAACTAAAATTCGATTAGATACTGCCTCTGGCCGATCCTTGCGATATATGAACAGACCCTTTCGCCCTAATCGCACGCCAGGGCGATCTTTGACATTAATTAAAGCAAATCATCTGCCACAGGGAAAATGTTTAAATAATGAAGTCTCGCATGTTTATAAGTGCACTAAACTAACTGATCGTTTGTAATGCTCGCTCGTGGCGCATTCATTAATATTCATTAAGGTACAAGTCGTACTGCGGACCGAAAACTTGAGATAGCTCATTATACACTCTAGTAAATGTGTTGAGCCAACTGCGCGGCGAAAAAAAAATTGTCCAGACGCAACAATGCATCGATATCATACATATACCGTTCAATCGCATCTGCACTCCGATGCTTGGTACTTTCGATAGTTACGTATAAATTACTGGAAATTTAAGCATTTATGACTTTCATTGACAATCTCTGTACATACAGAAACATAGAAAGTGAATTTTTTTGAGGAAAAAAAATCTTTTCTGCAACACATGCTTATCAAAGTCGCTTTTTTTCACTAGTGCGTAAAATGCCCGGTTTTTTACGGATCCTGCGGATTCTTTAGACACTAATGTCAACTGTTAAAAAATTAAGCTACTTAATGGCGGCACTAGAGTGAAAAAATTGAGTATTATTGACATTTATTGCAAGAAAAATGATGTGTCTCGTGACAAACTTGCACGCTGTCGGAAAATTGTCGCCTTTATGCACTTGCCACACAATATACTATTTTATCAAACTTTCGCATTATAAAAATTAAAAATTTGAACATTTTTTTTACTTTCATCAATAATACCTTTATGTACAAAAACAATAGAACAAAAAAATTTTTTTCTCTTCATTTTCCGAAAATTTAATTTGTGTGCGAAAAAAAAAAGAATGTACAATTTAATGTTTTATTTTGAAATAAAAATAATAATTGATTAATTCTTTGAATTTTATGATAAGGTTAAATTTAATTTGTCCGTGATAATCGTATACTAATAATAATTTAAATAAGTTAATCCCGCAGGACCAGGTGTCGCAGCCCTTCTGACTGCAAACCTGTCGAGCGTATCCGTCACAGCGTCTGTCACAGAGCATCAGCCATTTGCACAGCGCAACCGCCAGGGATAAGCCCGGGTATTGTTTATTGGCGCATTGCGAAGGACCGCATCAGGACGCAGCCTCAACAAATGTCCGTGTGTGGTGTCTTGACACGGAAATGGCTTAATTGAACTAAATAATGCCGCGCGCAGTATAAAGAGTTCACCACCTGACGACGACGACGATGTCACTATCAGGGTGCGAGAAGTAATCCTGCGTCTTAACGCCGTGCATATATATCTTCGTCGTCGGTTTTTTTTCCCGAACGGCCGCCGCCGTATTTCTCCGTGGAAACACGAGAGATTTTCTTACAGCCGTTTAACTCAACAATGCGAAAGCAAAGTGGTGTGTGTCTGGACCTGAGAGAAACGAAGAATAAGTACATATAAGGGTGAGGAATATAAAAAAGAAAGGGAGAATTATAGTGAAGGCTAAAGAATCTTCAAGTTTCTTATTATATCGAGGACGTTTTCGCGCGCACGAAGAGCTTCATGTGTATATATATACCCTTTACTTCGTCACAAGACTTCGTAACAACGTCGTCACAGTGTATAACGTAAAATTTATGTTTAGTTTCGTTCTTTTTTTTACAATAGTATTTTTATACATAACTCGCTGTGTATAGACAAGTATAAAAAATTTTTAAACACTTCGTTACCTTTTGCCAAGATGGGCCTGCAACACTTATTTTTTATAGCCGATAATCTTAAAAATTATAAAGAATTTTTTTTCCTTATACTGCAAGTCATTTTTTACTTTTTTACTGTAGTTAATTTTTTTATTATTCACAAAAGGCTGGAAAAAATATATATATATATATGTACATTTTTCAAGATTATTGTTATATGTTTGGAAGTGGAAATTGTTTTGAAAGTTTAATTACTGAATATAGGCCTTAATTAGAGGTATAGAGGCAATGCCATGATGTAATTCGCTTTGCAACTTGTTTGGAACTCCGTTCAAGTCGCACTCGAGCTTCGGTATTAAAATACATGTGGAATAGTACCATGTTAAATGGGTTTTTTATCGTAAATATCACCGCAAGAACTAGAAAAGTTGATACTTTTTTTTCGCTCCGATCAATTTTTTTATTTTTTAAACCATAGAAAATTTTCTTAATTAAAAAAATAATATTATTACGGGCCAAGACTATATACATTCGCAGTTTGAGGGTTGTACACGAGCTGAAGGCGAGTGTTACAATCAAACAAGTCCTTGCCAATATGATCCTGGAAAGTACAAATTTCACGCTGTCAACATTGTCGCCATTGTGCACATGCCACAGACCACATTTTTTTAAACAAATGTCAATAATGCTCGCTCTGGTACTAGTACTTTCGACACGGATGTCAGCAGTGAAAAAATCGGCCACTTTATCGCGGCTCAAGCGTGAAAAAACGAGTTTTATCGGCATATGTTGCAGAAAAATGGTTTTTCTCCACTCCGAGTTCCTAATAATTTCATATTAAATGAAAATTCCATCACGACAGTATATTAAAAATTGTTGAAATTAATGCATCATTGTGTGTTGATGGCGTATAATACGACTTCATGCTGGCTTTAATTTTCCAGCCGCTTGATATCAGGGCTGGAATTTCAATCATCATCATTATTCACTTAAAATCATAGAGTACAAGTGAATAAATAATTCATTAAAAAATCAAAATAGCTCGGCTGTAATGAAAATTTAATTAATAATGTAATTAATGTCCCATCCGTTGACTTCAGAGTCAATTTAATTACATGCACAAAACATATACCCGGCATTGATATTTTTTCCATCTGGCTGCATTCAAATGGCGGTGGAAAAAATTCCATAATTCCATAAAATATATATATTATTTGTGGGAAAAAAATTTTTGAACCTTCTCGGAAAACACTATATAACATTTTTCACACGTCAAGTCACACGAATGTCGTTGGTAGATAATTTAAAACACAGGACACATATCATATCTGGATCGTGTACTCCTCACATTTTCTTGCGCCATGCAGCTCGTATATGAATATTTATGCGATGATGCCCGACAAACGTGTTGCTGGAAAATGAAGAAATTTTTTAAGTTACATTACAATTCCATATGTCTCTTATTTAAATTTATAATTTATTCATCAAAAACGTGAAAATCCGGCTAGGAAATCCTCATTCATCATCGTTTTGTCACCAGAATTCTCGGCATATAAATATACACATTAATTATTAACATTTAAATTAGTAAAAGCTTTTAATCAAATAGCTTCCATCGTAGATTTCAACTCTACCGACCTAGGACAATGATAAAACTGTAATCGATACTTTTTTTTATCAATACACGATTATGTATGTCTGTCACGTATCAACAGAAAACCTTTTACCATCCTTTCATAAACTTGGATATATGTATATACATATCTAGAGTGACAGCCAAAACTGTGAGGTTATGTATGTATTCATATGTTGTGCCGTCGTCGTGTAAATCTATGAAGGAAAAAAAGTGAAATGGCAAGTGAAATGGCAAGTGAAATGGCAAAGGCTCCACTCGTAAAAATGACAAAAGTCCTTATCGGCAATTATCTAATATCATTCTGACTCTAACATGAGTGCATCACGAGTTTGTGCGTCATTGTTGACGTTAGAACACCATCAGCTGAATCCTAACTAGATCCACTGGGCCTATAGCAGGATTATCCATCCTGGACAATGGCGTACTACAAGGACACTGCGTAAATTATTCAAACATTTTTATTTATTTCTAATTAATTTCGGAAATATTAATATCTATCTGTATAATTCCAGCTCGGCAATTCCTTGACCCTGGTGGGCGACTTTTGAGACGATTGTGTGTCCCTAACCAGTTTGCCGTGCGTCCTGGGATTCACTATAGGCTGTACATCTCAAACAAATTATGTTGGATCATTGCAAGAGGTATAGCTCTTCATTTTCGTATGTTGACAATACTTTAGTACTTTGTTGTGACATTTTTTGTTGCAGACGCAGTAAAATCAACGTCAATCCAACTACATTGAATAAAAAAAGCGTGTTGAGATTAATTTGTATGATCAGTGTTGACATTTGATCAATTTTTGAATTGTTTCAATCAACTTCATGCATTACATTTTTAAGGCTTCACCTACGCTTAGCTAATTGTAATTATAGTTTTCCACAAGCTCTCAATTGTTTTGAGGAGTGTAAGTGTAATTAGATGATGAAAACCACTTGGAGGTGGTAGGTGATTATCGTCCATCGGGGATAAGAAGGAAAGAGGATGGGGTTGGGTTGGGAATTAATTAATACATCGATATAGCGGAGTAATGAAAATAATTGTAAAATAGATTTTTCACTTACTCAAAATATGTCATTTTTACTGGAATGCTTTCAAACAGAGTGTAGAATTGTAAATACTGAAAAATATGTAAAATTCGACTAATTGTAACTCTGGAAGAACATCAAGAGTTAGAAACGTATTTACTGCCTCTGGAATGACTTCAAACAAAGAGTAGAGTTGAAAAAAGTATTTTTATATGATTGACAAAATTTTTCACTCTGGAATATCTTCAAGCAGAAAAGCTTCAAACAGTAATGTAAAAATTTGAATGTAAGTATGAGGAAATATTATTAACAATACACTAAAGGTATATGATTAATAATATTCCTTATTGTTCTTCAATAAAATCATAAAGTTTACTACGTAGGACGCTCGAATAAGGTACCAGCTCCTTTGGTGAAGACTGTATCCAGGAATTCAGGCAGTACTCGCAGGCTGGATTTACATGGATGGTTCGTGGATATCTTCGAGGTTCCTCACCACAATGTAAAAAATATATCTATATATAAACAGCTCATATGTATAGATATATTTTTTACATTGCGGTGAGGCGAACCTTGAAGACCGACGAACCATCCATGTAAATCCGGCCTGAGAACCACAATTGATAATGATAATTGATAAAGTATCCCGCGAAGAAATTTAAGAGTAAAATTTTTAGGTTAAGTAGAAAATCATATTTCATCAAAATACACTAAATTCCGTCACAAAATCATGCATATGGCCTTGATAGTCCCTCGGGAGAACGATTCATTCATTCCATAATTTTTCAAATGACATGTCTCAATGAATACCATTGAATATTTTCTGATACGACGCAACAAGACATAAAAATCACTCGTCAAACCTGATGTTGACCTTTAGAACGCGTTCATTGACGAATCTACCAATTAATTAATTATATCCCGCTTGCTTATCGGACTTTAGCCGAGTGATATCATCTGTTTCATCGACAGTGTAACTTACGATTCGGTAATGGATTGCGGAACATACACAAATTTTCTACGCAGTTTGGTGTGTTGTCTCATTGTACAGCTCCATACACTATTCGACTGGTTCGTTGATTTTATTTTCGCTTGGTTTAACCATGGAAAAGAGCGAAAAGTACCTCCAGCGGACGACCCACTGCTTTTGGACAGTGCTGTAACCATCGCCGAAAAAATCCGGTAAGACACTCCGTCAATCCAACTGTCATAACTCCTCTATTGTACTCTAAATTTTCTCAGGCAACGAAAAATATCATCAGAAAAGGTGGTCCGCACGTTTATCGAGAGGTGCAAGCAAGTAAACGGGCTGCTGAATGTCATTGTGGACGAACGATACGATGCGGCAATTCAGGAGGCGAAAAATGTCGACGAGTTGTTGGCCTCCACGGCAGATCCGGACATTTTCCGATCCACAAAGCCCCTCCTGGGCGTGCCGTTCACGACAAAGGAGAGCAATGAAGCCGAAGGTACGTAAGTCGTTGAATCCTGCGCTCCAAGCTGAAATAATTCGTATTTTCATATTTTCAACAGGCATGCTGCACTCTGTGGGTATGCTCCCGAGGAAAGGCCACCGTTCGACCGATGACGCAACGGTAATCGCGAACGTCAAGAGCTCTGGAGCGATTCTCATTGCGAAGACCAACATTCCGGAGATGAACCTGTGGGTTGAGTCGCGCAATCTTGTCTACGGCCAGACCAACAATCCTTACAACACTACTCGGACTGTGGGAGGCAGCAGCGGCGGCGACGCGGCCATAACCGCGTGCTGCGGTGCACCCTTCGCTGTCGGGAGCGACATCGGCGGGTCTATCCGCATGCCGGCCTTCTTCAACGGCGTCTACGGCTTGAAACCAAGCGAGAGTAAGTGTCAAACGTCGATATAGTCCGTGTAAAAAGGTAATTCTATATTATTTGACAGATTCAACACCTAAACGAGGCGTTGGCTTGAGATCCGACGACTTTCCGGACACGATGGTCGAGGCAGGCCCGATCTGCAAACGCGCCGAGGACCTACTGCCCCTGCTGAAGGTCATGGTTCTCGATAAGGACTTTAGGATGGCTCTGGATCGGCCGGTTGATGTAAAAAGCCTGCAAGTGTTCTATCAGGAGGGCTCTGGCGACTTGAGAGCGAGCAAAGTCAACGCTGAAATGCGTGCCGCGCTGACGCGAGCGGTTAATCACCTGCGAGATGTCACCGGATCGGCGCAGAAAGTCGCATTGCCCGGGTCGGAGTACAGCTTTCGACTATGGAGGTACTGGATGAGTCGCGAAGCTGCAGATTTCAAGTCGGACATTACTAATCGAAAATCGAGGACTAGCGCGAAAGAGGAACTGATGAAATTTGTCACAGGAAAGTCGCAGATTACTTTTGCTGTGCTCATGAAACTCATTGATGAAGACTTTTTCCCTAAAGACTCAAAGGAGTGGGCGGAAGGAGTTACCAATCGCATGAAGGAATATCTGCTGGTGAGTGTGGAGAATGTATAGGTCCTGTTTTTACTGGCAATATCGACTTTATAAAATATTTTTATTAGACATTTGTTATAGAGAATAAAATTCTCTAGAGAAAAGATTTAGGATAGAAATTGAGTCGGTTGGATAGTGTCTGAGATATTTAGGATTCCAAGGTAAGGAGAAGTAGATTCGAATAATTTGGTGGTTGATATCCAAGAGAGCGAGCGCCTCTTGGTTGATGGTTTTTTATTGTTTTACAATTCCCACCCAATTCGTCGATAACAATTGTCTAGAGCATTCGTTCGGCACGTGTACGACCTTGACAAAATAAAAAATAAATTGTACATCGAGTGGAAGTTTCCACTTGATAAAATAACGATTAACAAAAAATAGAAATAGCATCGCGCGACGAAGATATCCAATGATTTTAGTAGGGGCACACAACAAAATATTTATTTAAAAAAATTTTTATTTCTGTTATTCAGGATAAGCTTGGAGAAAAT
This sequence comes from Macrocentrus cingulum, assembly GCA_002156465.1. Taxonomy (NCBI): domain Eukaryota; kingdom Metazoa; phylum Arthropoda; class Insecta; order Hymenoptera; family Braconidae; genus Macrocentrus; species Macrocentrus cingulum. Next base: position 112,948 of record MVJL01000523.1, on the reverse strand, counting down.
GGGGTTTTGCTGTATCCATCTGCTCCCTGCCCCGCGAGCTTTCACTACTCGTACTTTTTCAAACCCTACAATTTCGGCTATTGGGCCCTGTTCAACGCACTGCGTGTTCCAGTTTGCCAAGTGCCCTTGGGCCTAGACAGCCAGGGAATGCCAGTCGGAGTACAGGTAATAAATTCTATTTAATTCCACGCAAAAAAGGCTGGATTTGGAAGTAAAAAAATAATTATTTTCTATTTTTAAACTGAATTAACTTGACCAACTTTACAAAAAAAAATTGTTTCATTCAATCAATCGTTCTGAAAATTCATTCTAAATACAATGCCCCTTTTTAATTTGCATTTTTTCAAAATTTCAGGTTGTCGCTGCGCCTCACCAGGACCACTTGTGCGTGGCAGTAGCAAAGGAACTGGAGAAAACATTCGGTGGATGGGTACCTCCATCATCGAGATAAAAAAAAAATTCCATCATTTCTGCCTCGCCATTTGATTGAAATTCGAGAATCTAATGAATAATATGATTTAGGTGCAAGGGTATTTTCTTATAAATTTTTTATCAATTAAATATCATGAATGAGAATAGTTGGCAGTAGCCGTTAAATTATTGCACACGATGGCAACGAACGAGGGACGAACTCTACACGGTGGCGGGACAGTGAGTTTGTATTTTCATCTGCAGTTGATATACAGCGATATATATTACGCCACGGCAATTAAATTGAGTGTGCGAAGGAGCGAGCGAGGCTGAGATAAAAAGAGAGATGGTGCTATGAGGCTGAGCATGCAGTATCGCGAGCCGTACACGTCAGTCGCAATGTCAAAGAAATGGGAGAGGTCTCTCGCACTCGCGCGGATCGAAGAAACTCAAAATATCGTGAGGGCTGTACAATTGAGCGGCTGATTGGAGCATGGCCCAGGCAAATAAATTCGGAAAGTGTGGAAAAAATCGCGGAGGAACGAGTGCAAGTGGAGAAAAAGTTAGAAAACACGAATGAAACCTCATCAAGCATTATTGAGAACGATGGTTTGGCCGATAGCCATTCGATCTCCGGCTTTCGTCACGAAGGTCCGCTTTCTAAGAATCCTCCAAAATTCCATCAGGTAGTTCTTGAATCTGTCTATACATCCGGCCGGGCCTGTGTGCGCAGTGTCTCGTCGTCGTGTGTGCGAGAGAATGGGCTGTCTGCGTAAAAGTTTCAATACATGCACAGGAGAGCAGCGTATATATGCGGGCCATGGACGAGCCCATCCACCGCGTGTATCCGGGATCAATCGCATCGCAGACACGTGTGTCCACTTGCTGTGTGTTTCGCAACGCAATTCGCCTCCGCACCAAATTCAAAGCCTCATCGAGTACAAGGACGCGCGCGCATTTAGCAACGTCGCCGACGACATTAGCAACATGATTTTCTGCAAATATCTCGAAAACCTCGTGATTTACGACTTTTTATTTCGCTACATTTTTTTTTGCTCTTGAAATTATCATTAAAAAAGGTTCTATGCTCTAATCTCATTAATCCAATAATTTCCGAGTTACTTGCAAAAGAAAATCATTTTCCGGTGTATATACTCTTGGTACATCAATTCGTTACTCGAGTTACTACAAGATTTTTGTATATACCTATCTCGGAAACTATTAAAATGTAGCTTGTAAAATTATTGATAAAAAAGGTTCTCTACAAAAATCCTGTATCTTGGATATTAGCTGACAAACGGTTACTTTGATTTTTTCTTTTTCTTTTTTTTGTCGACAATCTATGAGCCAGATCTGACGGCTAGTGAGAACTGTTATCGTGTAAAAAACAACTGGCAGGTCTTTGACCGGACAATTGTGTCGGTGCGACAGGTGGTATACACTGGCTGATATTATTGTGAGCCGAGCCTATTGTCCTGTGAGAATAACACTCGGGCGGAGTGATGATTTGCTGACATTCACAGGCCACCTCCGGATATTTTCGTCCATCTGACGTGTGTGATTTCAGGCGCGCAAGCGGCGCAGTGACGTTGGTATGTCGGGCGCGGTAGCTCGGAAAGTCTCGCGGGAGCCCAACCGGATCCCGTATGCGGTTCGTCAGAGCGCGGCTATATCGTTTAGATTTGCTTTTCATTAACTTGTTAATACAGTCGTCAGTATATGTATAGCAGCTGTTGTTGCCACTGGACAAATCTTGACTGCACATCCTTCAAATTGAGATAGACCATCATACGTATTGTCGCGTCGTCGTCGTCGTCGTCGCGAGATTGATGGGAGCGGACATCTCAGGTATATTGCGACATCAGACAGGAGGTAGGGAGTGAATGTTCTATACAGCACAAGTTCCATTCACTAGTCGAGCGCGCGGGTCTCATTGAATGCGCGTCGTCGTGCATATACATATTTCTGCTGTATAGACTTTGCAGTGTGCCATTTCCGACTTCTCCCTCCCTCTATAGCACACAATTTTATATCCCTCTCCTCATTATATACACGGCCGCCAATTTCTCTTGGTATCCCGCTTACGCAGCGCGACGAGTCGGCAAGGATGAGGCGGGTGAATACGAGAAATTTTGTGGAGAAAATAGAGTCGGTGTGTGTGTGAACGCCAACCGTAATTATATTACACAGTTTATGGATCATTCACACGATGACAGTTGCAGGAAAGGTGAGAGCACTATTGTCACACTTGGTGAAAGGCTGAAAATTAAATTGAAATATTACTTTTCCCACTGATTGAGCGCTATGAGTGTCGCAGCTGGAAAAACGCCATCGATCTGTAGACACTCGAGCGCGCACACGACCCGGAAACATCCGCGCTTTCACCGGGATCTCCGTGCTGATAACCCCGTTGCTTCCATGCGCCCATCAACTAAAAAATAAATATGTTTTTGCAGAACCACATACCTTGCACCCTGCTGCACGGCTGCCGAGCCGACGAGGCCACCGCGGCTGAGGACTCCTCCTACGACAGCGACGAGGAATCCACCAGCTCCACGCACTCGCAGAGCCACGCCGGCGTCTCGAGGACCGTATCAGCCACTCTGGCAGCAGAGTTTGCCGATTACGTCACGCTGCAGCCACCCGCGCTCTCCACGCACCCAGGTATGTCCCCGCAAGAGTCGCGCATTAACGCTCAATAACGCCCTCACGTCATTCTTATTTTCAGGCTACTCGTCGCGCGTCGAGTTTGCACTGAAGCTCGGCTACACCGAGCGCCTCGTGCAGGCTGCACTGCTGAAACTCGGACCCGAGCCAGGTCAGGATGAGCTTCTGGCCGAGCTTATCCGCCTTGGCGCCGGTCACAAGAGCCTCGATGATGATTTAACGCAAGATTTGCCGGCCGAGGAGACACCAACGCCCGGTGTCTTCCTCCGACCGGTTGTCATTGACGGCAGCAATGTCGCCATGAGCCACGGCAACAAGGAGCTCTTTTCCTGCCGAGGAATAAAGCTCTGTGTTGACTGGTTTCGCGCTCGTGGTCACCGGGAAATCACTGTGTTTGTTCCCAAGTGGCGCAAAGAGTCCTCGCGTCCCGATAAGCCCATCGCCGATCAAGAAATTCTCGGGGAACTCGAGCGCGATCGTCTGCTGGTGTTTACACCCTCGCGTCTCATCAATGGCAAGCGCCTCGTGTGCTACGATGACCGCTACATTTTGCGGTTGGCCGTGGAGGTTGACGGGATTGTCGTGAGCAATGACAATTATCGTGACCTGGCACAGGAGAGCCCAGAGTTCCGGCGGGTCGTTGAGGAGCGTATTCTCATGTACAGCTTTGTGAATGATCGGTTTATGCCGCCGGACGACCCTCTAGGACGTGGAGGACCGACTCTGGATAATTTTCTGCGCGTAAGTCCGCGCCGTGGAGCCCATTTGCCGTGTCCCTATGCGAAAAAGTGCACGTATGGTAACAAGTGCAAGTTCCGGCATCCGGAACGCGGGGAAACGCCGCAAAAATCCGTGACTGAACAGCTGGTGGAACACGCGCAGAGACATCTGCGTGCTCGTGGCCCCAGTTTGAGTCTGCCGTTGCCGACGACGCCCAACAAGAGCGGTCATCGCCCGCTGTGCCGCACGCAGTCGGCCTCGCTGCCGCAAAAAGAAGAAGCCGTGGGATATCGTACGCCGGGATATCAGCAGTTTGGCTGGCAGGAAAATGCGCACAAGAAACTGCAGAGACAGCTCACGCTCAATCCCAACTGCGATCTCAGGCTCTATCATTTGCGGAGGCAGCAGTACTACTCGCAGCCCGGTCAGCAGCAGGTCAAGAATGACAGTAATAATAATAAGAGCTGTCCGTATGGCGAGGGAGATCTCACGGCTGGCGGACGAAATAATTATCAGAGTCACAGACATGTCACGCGAATTTCCTCCGCACCGGACTCCTCGGTGGCCTGGGCACCGCCGCCCGCGCCCTCCCCCGGGCCTCTGCATGCTGATCTGCGCCTGGGGGTGTCTGACCCTCAGTTGAACCTTGTGCCGTATCCGGTAGCGATCAATCCTGCTCAGGATACGCAGATTTACGCAGCTCGACAACGTCTCCACTATCATCTTGCTCATATTTTTCCTGGAGAGCATGTCCAGGTGGCTATGGCACTGCACCCCCATGAAACCGACCCCCAGCAGATTTGCGCAACCATTCTCGCAATGTTCCCCAAGCAGTAGTGTAAACTGGAGGTAGAGGAAGGACGGAAGGTATGATGAGTGTAGAAGCAGAGGTAGACGAGGTGCTGCATGGTTTTGGTATTTTGATGATATCTTGAAAACTGTTGGGTCTAGGACACCTTTTGTAAGGACATTTTTTTTAGGTTTTTTAATAATCTACGAAAAAAATTCTTTGTAAAAATTCGTTAGCTTCAATAGTTTAGGAGATATTCTCGAAAGAATTGCACAGTAACTTTGGAACAGATGGTTTTGCGACTTGAAGGTATTGTGTGACGCTTGGCTAATATCTTGAAGGCTATGAGAATCGCAAAAATTTTGCTTAAAACTTTTTTGTAGCTAAGAAAATTGTCTACAAAAAAGATAGTGAGTGAAAATCTTGTACATCTATTGGTTCTTAAGATATTTCCATCGGCAGATGGAAATGAAAACTTGATTAATTTTCTCCAATATTTAGATTTTTTTTTATATTACATTTTTTTTTGAAAAAATTACTCCTGTACATACTAATGTTTATTGCAAAAATAAGAACACAAGGTCAGTTAATACACGGGCTCTGATACCAAAGTCGCGTGAATCTTAAATTATAGCACTGGTGGAATAATTATTATTTGTTAAACAGTCCTCTTTATCGTATTGCAATGCAATGATTGTTATAAACACTGGCGAATAGAGAGCGGTTTTTACATGACTCATATTGAGTCTACAGTCTCATGTTTCATGTTTGTTTTTCCTTTTTTTTACGCCTTTCCAAAAACCTCAACTCTGTGATGGTGAAAACAAAAATCCCGATCGAAGTAAGCACGGAATCCAGGAAAAAAACGAAATTTCAATTTGTTTCTTCCACAAATATCCAACTAATTTAAATGAAACAAAATTTTTGCACAGGACCATTTTTATAGGAAATTTTCAAAGTTTTAAAATAAGTCCTGTACAAAAATTCAATATTTCTCATAGATCGCGAGATATATAATGAAACAAACAAAATTGTCTGCGTGATTTTTCGGCAATTCCAACAATGCATTGTCCAAAACGTGTTTGCGCACTATTATTTCTCACGATCATGTTATTTTTCTAACATATATGCATGTAATTTGATATATACATGCATCGATAAAGTCGTCATGTCGAACAATAGTTTTATCACTTATCAGAATTGTTATTTAGTTAATTAATCATAAAAAAAACCTTTTTATAGTTCACGTGAAAACGCGAATGATTTTCTATATTGTTGTTGGTATTCAATGATGCACTATACAACGCATATACGTAAAATATATAAACAGTTAATTCAGATGAATCTGTCAATGTTATTATTATTATTATTATTATTATTATTATTATGTATAAAATAAACATTTCGTATTTTCTGGCAAAAGAAAAAAAAAATTCTATTTCTCCAATTCACAATACAATAGTTGTACTCTGAGACGCATTGTTCTTATTCCTCATTTTTCAATATCAAACATGTTATTTCTCCTTTATGAATATCAATCGTAGACTTATTTATTATTATTTTTTTCTGTATTATTAATCATTTAACTTAGAATACATTCATCATCGGAGTCTCTCGTAAAATAATATATATGCTTCTTTTTGTAGGACAGTAGCTTCATCTATTTTTACCACGCTGAAAAAAATCAAAAACAATATTTAGTGAGAAATATTTTGGATGATTTTTTTTTCTTTTAATTTACCTTGTGTCTGAAACATAATACCACTCGCCTGGAGGGGTCTCAGGCATCGTTTCAGAATCTCCATTTTCATCAGCAACCACGGGCTCATCATCACTCTTGACTTCTTCACTCTGCACCTCAGGTTTCTTCGGCAAAAAGGCCCAGCGAGGATCCGATGGTTCCAACGGTTTTCGCGACTAAACAAAAAATTATACAGTTATATTAGATGCATTAAATTAATTGAAAGGATTTTTTTTTTCCTAGTTTACTCGATGTACCTTAACGTACGCCACGTAGTGGCCGCCGTGGAGGGTGCCGCTGTGCTGCACGAGGCCGTAGAGCGAGTACCACTTGGGTTTTCGGTGGTCCTTACAAACCGGCGCGAGGTCGAGCATGAGTGGGAACTTGACGTGGTCAGAAACCTTGCGGAACCCTCGCAAGCGAACGGATTGGAACCTCTTCAAGTGTAAAATCAGCACAGCCGGCACCTCGGCTATGAGGTACTGCTTGGTGCTCGGTGTGCAGACCATTTTCGTCGATTTTTTCACAGTTTCGCCGTTGCTCTTGGCCTCGCGGGCAGTACAAGCCTTGCAGCCAACTTTATTACTGCCGGTCATCAGCTCCAGCGCCGTAAATTGATTCAAACACGATTGGACGGAGCACTCGCCCTCCTCAGTCACGTACCGCGGCGATGCGATGTCAGAAGTCGACTTGGGAGAGACGCTGAGATTGGAAAGCTCCACCGTGGCCTCCTCAACGCCGTTGACAACGTTTACCGGGTTCTTCAGCTCGGAATTTGATTTTTCCAGCTCGGGACTGGAGCGACACTCGTCCGTGTCTGCCTCGGAGAACGAGGCCTTGGTGCCATTGACGGCTTCGGCCTCAGTGGGACTTGCTTCCGGGTTTTTCTCCGAGCTGTAGCCAGACTCACCGACTTCAGAGGTCACGGGCTCAGCCTCGACATTGTCCTCGATGTCGGCGTCACTGTCCTCCGCTGACTGACCCTCGTCAGCGTTCTCTGGATCCTCTGGCGCCTCGTTCGACGGTGACTCCTCCGCGTTGGACAAGGCATTTCTCCGGTTTTTTTGCTTGCGATTCTTTCGCGCTGCCTTTTTTTCCTTCTTGAGCTGGTGCTTGGACGGCGTCGGGGTTGATTTGAGGTAGAAACTGCTCGGCACGTCGCTGTTACTGTCTTTAGTGCGGCGCTTGTGTGCAGGTGGCCGCGGTTTGTCCGCCATCACTGGCAGGCTCAGATCAAGGAAGGGTTCAGTGCGTTGCGACGTGTGGTGGCAGTCGATGCACTCAATCGTCGAGACGAGCACACCACGGAAGACTGGATCGGGTCCGAGCAGTCGGGCATTTACCTGATTACCGTGAAACTTGATGCAGGCCAACGAATAAGCGTCGGCATTCTCGCGCTTGGTCTTGTCATCCAGTCCCATCTCCTTCAGAATTACCGCCTGGTAGCGGCGCAAGTCCTCCGTGCGCACCAGCTCCAGCAGATGCCGCAGGAGCTCGTGCGAGTCGTGTTGGCCACCGTCCATGCATTTTGACGATCTTTTACGACACTCACGCAGCAATTCTGATGGATTGTAGGTCTGTGTTGTTTTTGGATTTTGAAGCACAGTCAGTGTATCCCAGAGCTTCGAGGTAAATCCACCCCAGCCGTCCAGAGTGCCTTCGATCGATGGAAAGTCGGGTTTTTCCGGCTCCTCGTCCTCGCTGTCGGATGACACGCGGTTTCGTCCGCCCGGAAGACAGAATTTAACGCCTGGCTCGCGCAAATCCTCCAAGACTTTTACCAAGTACGGGGTCTGCGCCAGGCACTGAAGTACGGCGTTGAAAAAACAGGTATTTCCCAGATTGGACAGGCCACCAACTCTCGTGTAATCACTTAACTCACTGCTATTTCGATCTTTTTTCATCTTGATCTTCACATGAATCGACTTTTCTCGTCTAGAAGTCTCTATTTCCATTACACACTGTCTCTACCCTCCGAGAACTTCCAGATTGGCTCACACATTATATCCAGTTGCTTGAAGTTGCAGCCTCGTGTGTGGATCAAGCACACCTCTCGTTCTCTCTCATGCACACGCGCGTGTGTGTCGAAAAAACACACTGCTGCTGCCCTCTCTGCTCGGCGCATTTACGCTTCAACAACAGTCTTTGAAGCGGAAATATATTTTTCTTTTCGCTTTCCACGATTTGAATCGATTGTCTATTGCCGCACTGCCATTGGTCAAAGTTCAAATTCTGCGTCTGTGATTGGCTAGTGAAAAGTGTGGCATCAAGATGGCCGCCTTGTATAATTTTTCACATGTCGACATTTTACTGTACATACTTACTGTCGATAAAAACGAAAGTTTTAGTGTTATTTCTGCGCAGGTGTGGAGCCATGCGGTCATTTTGCAAACTAAATTATAGTCCCGAGTGACGTACTCCTCGACAGTCGACACTCTTCGACCCCCCGGGCGTATAGTGTAATGTGTAGTACTTATTGACTCGTGTATGTACAGAGTATTTTGTGTTTAGAGCTCATTGCACGCAACAGCAATCAGTTTTTCACCACTTCAACGACATCCGGCTGTCGACAGTGCCGAAGTACGAGTCAGGAGCACGTATAGCAGTCAATAGCGTACAAAGGAAGCCTGTGCTGCGGGTTCGACACACAAAATATGGCTGAAGCTGTGGTGGATGGGGCGCCAATGTCCCGATTTTTTTGCCACAAATGCAGCGTTGAAATCGAGCGTTTACTACCCGTGAGTTCATCAACATCGTCATCAGACTGCATCGTCTCTGTCTGTCCTTCCTCTTGTCTATCCCCTACGATCAAAAATCTCTCCTATCACCACTGAAATTCCGTTCTTTACTCCTCTGTTTTCCTCAATCATGCATTTATCAATCGAGCATGGATTTTCCATCCACGATGATGAAATCGCGGTCCACGTGATTTTAATTGTATTTTTTGTTCATCACGTGCAGGATTACACTTGCCCAAATTGCGCCAGTGGCTTTATCGAGAAACTGGACAACCCTGAGGAAGAGCATGAAATGAATATGGAAATAAATCCGGAAGATTACGATGTCAATTTTGACGTAAGTAAATAGAAAAAGTGGTCTTTGAACCATCGAATGTTCTAGATGAATATATTTCTATGAGCTCATGTTTTTCAGTATATATATATGGATTTACCCGAGCGATTTTTACCTGAACAAACGGGCAGCCCGGGCCGAGAAGGTAATTCCAGAAGAGGTCGACGAGAAATGATTTTTGGCAGGTTAGGAAAAATTCATTTTACATATTGATTCTCTGGTTTCTCATCAATTTTTACGTGGAATTAATTGACGTTCTACTGTTGTAAAAGTCAACTAATCAAAAATCCATAAAAATTTGTGCATTATTTATAAATTATGTCTGTGATTGATCAGCAAAATTTCATAAATTAATTCGTAAAGTTTGAATAAAATACACAGGCCGTTTTGGCCTGTGTATTTAAAATTGAAAAATACTTCTACTCACCACAATCTATGCTGAAATATTTTAATAATAATGAAATTTAATGCATTTTATTAGTTTATAAATATATCTCTAACAACTTTTTATTTTCCTTAGTTGGTTCGGCCAATGCTTAAAGATAGGGCGTTAAAAACTCACACGACAGTACAACCTTGAATGTTTTTGCAAATTTATTAGTGGCTAGAGTAAAAATTAATGATTAATGATTTTACAGGCATCCATCTAATCGAAGTAGGCGACGAATAGTGTCTCAAGAAGCCTTGATGCACGAATTTCTCTTGAACCTTGCTGGTGCCGGGGTGCAGCGTCCACTAACTACAACTGGCCGACAACCCCCGGTGTACGTATTATACGAAGGAACATTTATTTTTGATTATAAATTTATTTACACTTATTTCAGATTATTTTTGGGAAATCCCGGCGACTATGTGTGGGGCAGAGATGGATTGGACACAATTGTTACTGAATTACTGAACCAATTGGATGGCAGTGGACCCCCTCCCTTGTCTCGTACTCAAATTGACGATATTCCAACTACGGCTATTTGTCAATCTCATATAGGCAAGTATCTCGCAATTTCTTATCTAAATATCTCGAAAACTACGCAATGTACAAGAATTTACATAGATAACTTTTATATAGCTCTTGAAACTCTGTATAAAAAAGATTCTATTCGATATTTCTGTAACTCAAATAGTTTTCGAGATATTTGCAGTTAATCAAAAAGATTCTATTCAATAGAATTGTTTGAGAACACGCCCGTCTCTGAGTCACGCCAATTTTCACACTCTAACTGTCGGTAACTCTTACAGACAGCAAACTGCAGTGTTCTATATGTTGGGAGGAGTTTATTATGGAAGAGTTTGTTCGACAGTTACCTTGCAAACACCTGTACCATGCTCCCTGCATCGTGCCATGGCTAGAACTGGTAAATACAACGTTTTTTTTTTACCAAAAATTCAACAATACTGAGTGAAATTTAATTTACAGCATGGAACATGTCCTATTTGTCGTCAAAATCTCGGTGATCAGAGTACAGCAGAGGCTAATCAGGATTCAGTGGGCCCCAGTCTTGCAGCACTGTTCAGGTATATGTAAATACAATTTTTATATTTGAATAAATGAAAAAAATGGCAGCACACTGATTATTCTGAATTAACAGGGCCGCCAATCAGCTGACCAATAGGGCGCCTACCGCTTCAACATCTACAAGTAGTAATTCAAGCAATGATCCAACCAATGAAATTTAATAGCAGTATGTACAGTAATTTTTTCTTCTTATTTATGTTCGTGCATAATGTTTTAATTCAGCTGAATAACTGCTGTGCTGGATTTTCTGTGTGTTTTAAATGCACACTCGGGTGAAACATCAATTGCTCGCACTTACGGCTCTTACGTATAATAATTACAGCGAGTGAATATTTGATGAAAAACAAATAATAATAAAAACAATTTAAGAAATTGCTCCAATACAGCCCGTATGCTAAATTTAATGCAGTTATTTTCAGTTGTAATTTCCTTGAGGTTTGTAATCTACGACTGTTGACGAATGATTATACTAAAACAAAAAACAATGAAAGACAGCAATGAATGAAAATCTCAATGATACACAATTAGGGTAATGAACGATACCATTTGTTGTGATTAAGTGAATAATTGTCTTGAATTTTTTTCATGTCAATCACCACCGATTTTCAACCATTTTAATCGGATTTTTGGTGGTGTACAGTTAAGAATATAAAAAACTTTATATACCCTAGTTAGTGAAAAGAGGTAACAAAAAAAAGCTTTTTTTTTTCTAAATCTACAATCAGGCTTTGTGTCTTTTTGAAATTATATCACGTCACTTTTTGTTTGTTTGTTAACACCCACGTTTGTATGCTGTCTATAAAATTACGAATAAATCATTCTTTTTCCCCAGCTAGGTGGTTGATGTAATTTCGGTTGTTATGGCGCAAGTCTGAAGAACATATTTCTCTTTACCAAAAAAAAAAATAAGATGAAATAAAATTTATCGCATCGTATTTAGATATATTAATTACAAAATAAAAGAAAGAAAAAAAGGCAACGTATTAATTGCATTTGTCGTATAGAGGGACAAAATACGTTAGTGTTTGTAAGAAAATTTTAGAAATATTATCTTAAGGCAATTTATCGTGCTTTATAGTTGGTAAGTGTGTAAATTCGTAGAGGAAATAAAAAATAATATTAACTACGATGCTCACGTGGCTTTATTACACTCGATTAATCGTTTATAGCAATAAATTCGCGCTTTTTTAGTTGTAATTTATCATTAAAAAAACTTTTAATCAATTTTTCGGCCTGATCATTTGAAAAATCGTGTTATAATTTGTTTTTTTGCTTTGAAAAAAATTTTATAGACCTTAAAATGTCAATTAATTCAATTAGAAAAAAATCAAAATAAAAATTATTTTTCATAATTTCAAAGTATGATAGAATATGATAGAAATATTAAGTAAATAAAAATCGGGAATAAATTTAAACAATAGTACTGCAGAGAAAAAACGAATTCCAGACATTACAGAAACGCACATTTATTGATTTCCGCCCCCGCACTAATTTAATTTCCCAATGAACATCGACAGTGATTCACATATCTCGCGAGAATAAACAACTCGATTGAACTGCAGATATATCACAATTTTTTTCTGTCCACTTTTCAAAGAATGTGGAATTACATCTGCGTGTGTAGTTTTGGATTACTTCTAACGTTTCTCTATCACTGCGCCGTTTCTCGACCCGCGAGTGTTGTGGACTATCCTAGGGAGCACTACGACTATATTGTGGGTAAGAAGTCGTCGGAATATTTAACATAATTCAGGATTTAAGAGCGAAATGTATATGTGTGAAAAGTCGGAGCCGGGACGGCGGGTTGCGTCCTCGCCTCGCGCCTATCCGAGCTGTCAAATTCGACAGTTCTACTCGTAGAAGCTGGAGGATACTTCAACTGGCTAGCCACTGTACCCCTCGCAGCACCCCTAATCCAACGAACGTCCGTCGATTGGGCATTTAAAACCGAGACTCAATACTACTCATCCAGAGCTCTGCAAAATCACGTAAATATCAATTTTTCCTATCAAGCACGCGAGATACGAAATTTTTACATCAGACCTTTTTTGTAGACAATTAAAAAAACTACAAAAAAGTTATCGTGGAAAATTTTCTAAACTCGCGTAGTTTAGAAGATATTTTTAAAAAAAGAGTTGGAAGATTTAGCGCTGAGGGTTAATCTTGATTTTGTTATTTTAGCAGCAGCTGTGGCCACGTGGAAAAGGCCTGGGAGGCAGTGGGCAGTTAAATTATCTTGTTCACTCTTTCGGAATACCCGAGGACTACGACCATTGGCCTCCCGGATGGTCTTACAGCGATTTGCATGCGTATTTCAAGAAAATCGAGTCGATCATGGGAATTCCGGGCCTGATTCCGGAGGGAATTCTCGCGGAAAAATTCAGCAGGGTGGATCGATCGACTCTGACGGGTAATGTGACGATTGAGAAAGCTGAAAATACTATAAAACGAGGTGGTCGATGGAGCACTTATCACGCGTACCTACAAAATTCATGGAACCGAAAAAATTTGCACATTCTACCCGATACTCTGGTCACGAAAATTTTATTCAATAACTCGAGCGTGGCGGCGATTACAATTCAATTTAGCAACGGGACTTTGGCACGTGTTCACGTGAATGAGGAATTAATTATTTGCGCTGGGGCTGTTGGCACTCCGCACTTGCTCATGGCCTCCGGAGTTGGGCCGCAAGAGCATCTAGTACAACATCAGGTAAGTGATAATTTTTTCTTTCCGTCTGGATGATTAAATAAATGCTTATCGTCGGTTTTGACCGGGTAATTTATAGATTTCGGTTGTGGAAGACGTGCCTCAAGTTGGAAAAAATTTGTTTGATCACCTGAATCTGCCGATGTATGTGAAACTTCGCTCTCCCGTGAGCATTACTCTGAAAAAACTGCAGAGTTTTGCTGAAGTTATGAAGTATTTCATCTTTGAAAATGGATTGCTGGCTATGAATGGAGTCTTGGGGACCGCTCGAAGGAATCAGGGTGGATTGGTACTCTTTGGGGTGGGTACAGCTGATGAAAAACTGCTGAAAGACGTGTCCAATTTTGAGACAGAGGTGTGAAACGTTTATAAATTTAGTTATTAATCGTTTTTATTTATAATTACTTAAAAAGATATTTTCGTGTTGTAATATTGTTCTTTATAAACACTGTTCAGTTGACAGGATTTCAGAGCACTGTTTCCGTCACACAATGATGATTCTGCCGAGGGCTTCTTGTTTTTGGTGACTTGCCTTCAACCAATAACACGTGGTAACATTACATTGACGTCCCGATCGATCGTAGCTTCTCCAAGAATCGAGCCTGCGTATCTAGAAAATTTCGCAGACATTGAGTGCACTCAAGACGGTAAATCTCGATGGAAAATACAATTACATATCCTTGACATAGAATTTTATAATGCCTTTTTGTTTTCCATCATTCACAGCAATAAAATTAGCTCTTGAGATACTGCAGTCGAAGGAATTTCAAGAACTCGGCGTGGAACTGCACGTGCCAAATGTAGACGGATGTCATCACTTCCCTCAGGATTACGCAGATCTCGGGTTTTCCGAGTGCATGATAAGATTTGGAGGCCTGGCAGGCCATCACCCTGGCGGCAGTTGCAGTATGGGCACCTCCAACGACGCTGTCGTCGATCCGCAATTGAGGTGGACACAATTTCCTGAAAAAATCAGCAATAACATAGTATAAATTTTAATGAATATATTTTTTTAATTGTTTTTAGGGTGAGGGGACTGGAAAAATTGAGGCTGGCGGATGCCAGTGTAATGCCCGGTCCTGTATCAGGGACTCCGAACTCGGTTGTCATCGCAATTGCTGAGCGCGCTGCCGATCTCATCCGGAGCACCTAAAAGAGGCATATATAGCTCCCATTAAATATATTGTATATTATAACTTATTAATAATATAAAATGTTGAAATTTGTGCCGACGTGAAGTATATAAAGTATAAAACAAATGATTAGAGATGCGACGGGAAGAAATAATAAATGAAAGATTTCTCAAAAATTTTAAGGATAGTCACTTAAAATCTTTGTCCCAATGATTACTTTGATTGTTTAAAATGATAAAAATTAAAAAAAAGACTGTTTAAACCATATAGAGCACACACCCCTATTGTTTATTGTTATGTGATTCTATAAAGATAGGTATATATATTTATGTAAAAAAATTTCATTAACTAATCTATGAATCTATTCTATATATATATATATATAAGAAAGTCCCAAATCGTTGTTACATAAAATCTGCACCATTCGACAGTCTCGATTCGGAAAGTCGGAAACAAAAGACTTTATCTCATTCACGATTCATCGGTTGCTTCTGAATATAAACATAAACAAATGAATTTACAACTCACAATATTATTATTTATTAGAATCAATCACGTACTTAATTAAAATAAGCGGGTTTTTTTCTATTTTTCAGCTGTTGGAATATGACAACTGTACAGGTTATGTTTATCATATTTTTAAAATTAATAACTTCAACAATTGGTGAAAAAAATATTGTAATGATTTTAACTGATGATTTGGACTTGGTTCTCGATGGAATGGTATGTAAAAAGTATTTAATTAATCAATTGTTTTCAATAAAATATAAGATTATGAATATTAAATTTTTTTTAGGTTCCTCTTGAAAAGACTCGAAAACTCATTGGGCATCAAGGAGCAACTTTTACAAATTGCGTAAATAAAATTGTAAGTGATTAAATAAATATTATCATTAAAAATAAATAAATAGTTTGTAGTTACGCCGATTTGCTGCCCGAATCGAGCATCAATCCTCACCGGGCGATACCAGCACAATCATCACACTGTAAATAATTCGATAGCCGGCGGATGTAATAGCAAAAAGTGGCGCAATAAATTGGAGCATCATACTTTTGCTACAATTTTGAAGAATCGCTTGGGGTACAGGACATTTTATGCTGGAAAATATTTAAACCAAGTATATTAAACATCTTATTTCCCCAACGTTTATGAAGAATAAAAATTGTATTTTCTTTTAGTATGGAAAAAAAACTGGAGGTGGTCCTGGTCACCAGCCACCAGGATGGGATCATTGGGCAGGACTAGTTGGCAACTCACAGTATTACAATTATTCCCTATCGATAAATGGAAAGAAAAAAAAATACGGCCAAAATCCAGAGGACTATTTAACTGATGTTATTGTAATTTTTTTTTTTTTTTAAATCGATAACATCTTGAAAACAGGGGAAAGCTTTTATTGATAATAAATTTTTTTCCAGGCTTCTATGGCTGTAGAATTTTTAAACAACTCTCACGCCGGCTCATCACCATTTCTAATGGTTCTAGCTCCACCAGCACCGCACGCACCCTTCACACCGGCTCCGCGGCACAGCGACAAATTCCGTGACAAGAGGGCAAAGCGAACGAGCAATTTTAATACGCCATCCCAAGCGGTAAATCATTTTTTTCTGCACAATTTCGGCCAATATATTGACACAGATCAGCTCGTCTTAGGACAAGCATTGGCTACTGCGAATGCGGCCTTCGCCATTACCCGAGGCGACGATAGACGCGGTGGACCAAGCATCTCGACGACGTTGGGAGACTTTATTAGCCGTTGACGAGTTGGTCGAGACAATCTACAACAGTTTGATCGCCCGCAATCTCCTAAACAACACGTATTTAATATTTACCTCTGACAACGGATATCATCTTGGTAATTCCGGCGAAAATCGGCTGTTTTTCATGCACATATCCATTTGAAATATTTTCTAACCAAAATTAAACCTTTTTCAGGTCAATTTAGTCTACCTATCGACAAAAGACAGCCCTATGAAACGGATATTCGTGTACCGTTGTTAATTCGAGGCCCAGGAATTTCACGAGGACAAATTTCAGCACCTGTGAGCAGTGTTGATTTATTCGCGACGATTCTTGACATGGCAGGTACTCAGGAAACCTCGGATGGCGTTTCAATGCTATTTAAAAATATTTCTCACAGTCGGGACATTTTAATTGAGTACCACGGTGAGCACTCGACGCAACAGCAGCATACTGGGTGCCCGAGTGATCGAGATTTAAATTTATCAGTAAGTTTCTCGTAAAATTTGTTGATTTATATTGAACCTGATGATAAATATTTTCAACAGCAATGCCGCGAAGATATGGCTTGTAAATGTCAAGATTCCGCGAACAACACGTATTCTTGTTTGCGAAGGCTTTCTAGGGAACATAATGATATATTCTGCGTGTTTGAAGATTCTCAGGTATTTTTTTATTTATAAAAAAAATAATTTGAGCATTGAATAAAGTGGTAAAAAATTTTTTTAGCACTTTATTGAGGCGTACGACTTAAATTCTGATCCTGACCAGATGAGGAATATTGTGAACGCAATTAAACCTTATGAAAAACGTGTATTTAAGAAAAAGCTAAAGAGAATGACGAAATGTCGCAATATCAGTTGCATTCAGTCTATTTAACTTTTAATATTAAAGAAATTAATAAAAATTATAAGCAATAAGCATAGCAATAGATGGTTAAACCATACAGCACACCCTTGAGTTATAAGCACAAGGAATGTGCAAAATTGATAAAAAATAGTAACATGAAAAAATTTCAACTTACTCTCTGCACTCTCCCGGGAAAAATTGGTCTAAACGTCGAAAGTATTAATTTTTCACTGATATCAGTACACGCCAGAGATATCAAAAAGCAATAAACAATTATCGCCAGGCTTATCACAAAGATATCCGGACTTTCCCCACGAAAACTGACAGTTCTTCCCGGGTTTTGGTGAGTGCGGACGTGTATAAAAGTGCAGTGAGTGAAATGTTTGCATGTTGCTATTTTTCTAATTTTTTAATAATGTTAAATGATATTTTTAAGTAGTAATCAAGTGAAATTATTGGTTTTTGTATTGGAAAAAATGCCATTTTCACCTAGAAAGACGATGTTTGCGCATCGAAAATTCATGCAACTTGCACAAATTAATTAATTATAATCAATATATCACAAAACTATTTAATCAAAAATCGTTTTTTATTGTATCGTATTTTGATTAATAAAAATACTATTTGAATTTTCGCGCCGACATCTTAAAGTCGCACGCACCTAGTGGCGGTGGTCACAAGTAGAATTGCCCCTTCCACAATAGCCAGCCGGTTTCCCCCGCTTTTGCGTCTATTGCATCGTTTTGTGATATAAATTGGGTAAATTTGATACAAAAAACCATTCATTAACTACAATTAATTGAAAAATTATTAAAAGTTACAAATTTTATTTGCAGAAATGTATAAATCACCGTGATACACCTATTGTTTGTCATGTATGCAGTGTAATCGAACATTTGAGGTTATGTTCGCGGCGTCAAGTAAATTATTTCGGCTACGACAAAGCTTATAATAAACAAAATCATGGAATCAAAGAAGGAAAATGATGAATGCGTTGTGATACAGCCATCAAAAGAGAAAAAATTCAAACAAGGTACTTTGCATGACATAATTTTCCCCAATATCCTCGCACCAAACTTTCACATAAAATTATCTTTCACAGCCACACTGCCATTCAAATCACTGACACCAACGGCTTTGACGGGAACTCCATCCAAAAAACGAAAGCTATCACCGTCGGCGAGTCACAAGGTTGAAAAAATTGCTCGTCGAGACAATATTGACGTCGGAGTCGCGGATGATGATGCCGAGGAAGATCCCGACAAAATAACGATTGCTCAAGAGAAAAAACCGGATAAAAAAACGCCAATAAAACCCAATATGTTGACGAAATTCCTTGAAAAAGGCTCCAGCACACTCTCCACGCCGAAACCACCTCCAAAACCGCTGCCTTCCGTCCCTGTCATCATT
Source organism: Macrocentrus cingulum (assembly GCA_002156465.1). Lineage (NCBI taxonomy): Eukaryota > Metazoa > Arthropoda > Insecta > Hymenoptera > Braconidae > Macrocentrus > Macrocentrus cingulum. The sequence continues at coordinate 94,192 of MVJL01000523.1, read as the reverse complement.
CTAAATAGATGCGATGACACGTCAAGAAAGAAGGTAGAAAATGCCAATGGCAAGAACGAATCTCGCATCGAGGAAGCTGCTTTGAAAACGCTTGTCGCCGATGTCACGAATTCTGATGGCGAGGAGGCTCACGAACGCTCCACCCATGACAAAGACGCGAACGACAGTTCATTAGACGTTTCAGACGTGAATTCCGACACGGAATCAGAGAGCTCCTCGACGGACAACGACAGTGATGATAAAAACGACGGCTCAGACGGCGACAGGAAGGCGGAGAGCGCGGAAAAAACACCAACATCCGATAAAATAACGAAAAAGCTAGCAAAAAAGAGACCTTTAACACCGAAGCAATTGGAGAAAAAAATGGAGAGCGAGAAAAAACGTGAAGAACGTAAGCGACTCAAAGCAGAAAAAGAGAAACAGCGAATCGAGGACAAAATGTTGCGACGGCAGCAGCTCGAGGCCGCGCGCGAGCAGAAAAGAAAAGAAAAAGAACAGAAGGACCTGAAGAAACAGATGGAGATTGAGCAGAGACAACGTGAGAAGGAACGCAAGGAAAAAGCTCGTGAGGAGGACCGTAGGAAGCGCGAGGAGGCCAAGGAGGAAGAAAAACGAAAAAAGGAAGAAGAGAAACGCGAACTTGAACGTAAGAAACAGAAGGTTGCCTCTATGTTTGTCAGTTTTTTCGTTAAGCAGGAGACCAAGGCAGCAACTGAGGAGAAAAACACGGGAGCATGTAATTTTATGCCGTTTGAAATAAAAGCGGACATGAAAGTGGCGCCAACATGTCGACGACGTTTAAGTGACGATGAAAAATCGAAATTTGAATCACAGTGTTTAAGTGATAGCTCAAAGTCATCACCACTGTATTTGACAGAAATTAAGGATGATAAAACAAAGATTCGCAGCTCTGGCAAGACATGGCCGGCCGATGCAAAGGACGATGTTGTAATCATAGGTAAGAATTTTTTCCAACTCTAAAAATTTTTATAAAAAACATTAAAAGTACCAACAAAAGTTTTTTTCTCTTGATTTATCTAATTTCATTAGAACATTCAATTAATCTCTGTTGAATTTGCAGAAGAGGACGACATTGGCAGTGCAAACATGGTTGACCAGGTCAGAGAAGCCGTGGAGAAACATCGAGTGAAGCACCTGATTTTCTGTGAGAATCGTCGACTACCATACAAGGGCACGTGGCGGAAAAAAAGCAGCATGATCACACCTCGCAGGCCATTCGCAAAGGATACTGTGAGTAAATTCTTTTATTTAATCAATAATTCCGTAGCAAAAAAAAAAAAACAAAGAATCATAGTTATAAATTTAACTGCCATTCGGTGAATCCGCAATCAAAAAGTAAAACCACTCGATCAATGCCTGTGGATCCATCAGCTGTCTTTGAAATATAGCCGCAAATTTCATCTTAAAAAAAGAAATAAAATCAACTCATTGATACTGTTGGCACAATCTTTGGTCGTTTGTAGAGCTCTTCACTAGATTTCCCCGGAGATTTTCTCATTTCTCAGGCCCCGGCCGTAGATTGCATTTTTTCGGTGGACCTTGCGATGCTTCGCGAGATGATCACTGCGGGCAAATCTCTTGGAGCAAAGGTCGCAGGGGTAGGGTTTGACGCCAGAGTGTGAGCGCCGGTGTCGCGCGAGTTCGTCGGATCGGCTGAAACGCCAACCACAACCTGTCCAAGTGCAGGCGAAGGGTTTTTCGCCCGTGTGGCGTCGTAGATGCGCCTTTAGATGCGACGCCTTGGCATAGACCTGCAAACACACATCGATATTAACTCTTGCACGTGATTTCGCGTCGGAAAACTCACCTTTAGACATCCCTGGTAGGTGCACGGGAAGCAGCGGCTCTCGGTCGTGTGCTCCAGGCTGCGATTCGTGTAGTCGTGAGTGGCGAGAGCCGCGTCGGCTGTCGGTGACAGCATCAGACTCTCCTCGAGCGCGTTGTTGTTCAGGTCCGAGCTCAAATCACTCTCCAATGACCGGAGATCGATGCCGAGTACGAGGAGGGGCTCGTCGTGGCTGAATATCTGCGACTGAGGCTTGTGCAGTGGCAAGTGCAGAAACCTCTCGCAGCCCGGCGTGCACATTGGCGTCCTTTCGGGTAGCCCCGCACTCCAGGTCGTGTCCAGGCACCAATCCAACTCGCTGTCCAGTCCGCTCAGCTCGTTCAAGTACGGCCGCGTCTCTGGCAGGCTCTTGGTCAACCACTCGCTCGACCAGGGCACCTCTGGCGAACTCAGGTCCGTGTACTCGACCGAGTTGAAGCCAAGGCTGTCGATTAAATCGTTCTCGCTGTAGGGCGTTCGACAGGGAGTCTCGTAGTCGGAGGTTATTATAGAAGAAGAAGAATTTGATACTGATGATGATGATGATGGTGACAATGATGTGTCGCTGGTTGTACCATCCATTTTTAGACCAAGTACGGAAAACAATAGTTCATCCGTCATTTCCTGAAAGACATTTTTTCAAGTATTTTATTATTTGTAATTGCGTTCTATTTTAAAAAAGGGCTACAATAATAATTCGAGGTCGTGTCAAATGACTGGGGAAAATAGTAGATGATTGTACGATGGTAAATCTCATGTCACGCATGCATCACACACCTCGGCACACCTCATTGCAGATTCATATCAGTTGTCGTGCCAACGCAATTTCAATTTCTCCGGGATGTTTCAATCAGTTGTACACACGAATCAACGGCAATGACGAAGGAAGTTATACGCGACTGTGATTTCCTCCTCGTGGTGAACTCGCGAAATTTTTTTCTCTTTTACTATCGGTCTCAACCCTCGGTCTGCCGAGTCATTCCGCGTGCTTCCTTGTTCCATGTAAGTATCTCAGAGAGCTCTCTGCTCCACCTGAGAGATGAATCGAGAGACAACAATTGTTGGACATGCAAACCATTTGTAAATTGTATCGTGTTACGGGACATTTCGCTCGTGTCCTCGTGCTATCTCATCAGTAAAAAGATGACCCCTACACGTTTTTTTTTTTTTTTCTGTGCTCTCAGGTTCACGCGAATATCGCGCGCATGCAACAGTTTCAATAGGGTTATGAGTCGTATTAGCAATTAATTAAAATTCAGAGAATGCGATATTTACCGTTTAATAAATTTTTAATTCTATTTTATGTTTAAATAATTAATATCATTTTGATTACACGGACTTTTTTTTTTTTAATGTTTTATGAATTGAGATGATAAAAATATCGATAATATTGTTGTTTTATTATAATACATATTTTTGTTGATGATTTTTGTTTTGAAATATTTCAAAAACAAATTGAATTACGAGATTTTTTTCTTGCAACATTTTTTATAGAGCTTTTTCATAGCTATAAAAATAATTTTCATAGAAAATTTTATAAAACTCTTAGTTTTCAAGTTATAAGTAAAAAAACACGTTGGTAATTTTTTTTATTGAATCTTTAATTAATTGAATTATCGTGCAATTTCTTTATAGATAGCTTTTTTAATATAGTTTCAATTAAAATCTAACATATTTTAGGTATGACCCGTGCGACCTCGCTTTGCTGCGTGTACTCACGTTAAACATCGTAAAATCGTCAATCATCTCGAAAATTCCGTGTTGACGTGTTGGTTTGCTTGAACAATATTTTTTCTTCTTTCAAGAACAAATTCTTCTAATTAATGTTTAAAGTTCAACACTTGTGGTGGACAGTTTAAGTGATCCGTGGATGCGTGTCAGACTAACGACATGCACGGATGACGCATTGAAACTGGTCCAGAAAATACTCAAAGCATTTTAGAGGAAGGTTGAGTGTGAAGAGCAGTGAGATAGTGTATTCCCTCCACTTTTTGACGCGCGATCGCGTGCGAGGACGGTTTTGAAACCGTTTTTGATGACCAAGCGCAGGAGTGAGACAGGATACAATCGGGGATGACACGTCGAGAGTGCGTGGCACACAACGTCGCGACGAGGCGCGAGATATCGAGTCTGTGCCAACCCGTGATGGCTCGAACTTGTTCCCCGGGGATTCATAGATCAACGTGTCGCTCTACAGACGCCTAAATCACCATCAACCGCGTGCTTAACGCTTGCCTTAAGTCCTGATGGCCAATATTTCGGACGTTGGTCCGAACACATGGCCTTCATGGGCCGGCTAAAGGACGGATTTGCCGAGATTGTGCCAATGAACTGGTGAAACTGGATTTTTTTGTCATGCGATCAATCTGTGCTTAGTTATTTAGAGTAATTCACACGTGATGAATTGAGAATCTGGCGGCTGCGAAGAATTCTAGTAAATTCTAGACTGCAGTCGACGAAGATATTCCGTGATTTTCGGTACGTGAAATTCACCGAGTGCTCTTCGACGTTCCTCTGCTTGATCGGATGAGTACACGAGGTACACCAAACATGAGAATGGTCGAATTCCACAGTAATGAGCGTAAGATTGTATTGCGGTATTTGCTCAGGGTATTTTGAAGGGATTACCATTGTTTTTTTTTTTTTTCAAATATCTTTTAAACTATCGAATTTAGACAATATTTACTTCAGACTATTTTTGTAGAGAATTTCAAGAGCTACAAAAAAGGTTGATAGGTGAATTTTCATAAACCTAATGGTTTTTGAGATATTTGCGAAAAAACAAATACGAAATTTCAAATTTAATTTTCGACAGCTTTTAATGCAATCGTTTTTGAAATTTACTGAAAGTAGGATTGTTAGGATTTATTTTTTCTAATGTATCATCATATCTGCATTGATAAGAGAGGACAACTGCGACTGTGAAATCGAAACCGATCGCGTTTGTGTCCATGAGAGTTGTTTGCGCTTATCAAACCGCGTCATCAGTGTTCTGACAGTATGCGATGGGTTTTTCACATTGACGTCCGCATTCTCCATCTGTTTCACGTTAAAAACAACGGTCATATTAAAAAAATTATGATGAAAAAAATCTATTATCCTTGAAGAAATCAATCGAGAGTGCGATGAAATCGCGCCTTTCACAATGACTGCCAACAATTACTGATCAATGCATCCATATCTCGATGTCCCACTGCACTGGCGAGAATTCTCCCGAGTCGCAATGCCATCACACGCCTGCAATACAACTCTCTGAGCATTGATCAAATTTTCCCCGATGATTATAATTGAGGTTTATGTCGGGGGGCGAAAAATATCAATTTTTTCCGTTGAGCAACAGCATTTTTTGAAAAACATTTAATTATATACTGTAGAATTTAATTCAGGCACTTTGTTTACTATTTTCTATTTATTTTTCTCCATTTCTTTTTTTTTTTTGATTGGGAGGCGGATCTGCGTGTGATGGCCCTGCGATCCATTAACGAACGTGTAATGCCCTGCGAGATGTATCGCCAACACAAGGATAAATTAGTCGTAGTTGATTACTGCAGGCTTAATCTTGCGTGTTGGTGCTTTATATTATACCGGGAAGCGCTAATCTCAATGGGCCATATAACAAATTATTACAGATGGCCTCTTGGGTGACAACAGCGTGTTAATAACTCTCGTCACCTTCTTTATAATTTTGTTTTTTCTGTGATTTATCACATGAGCACAGTCATGGTTTATTTCGTCTCATTCTTGAATTTTTGGAAATTTTGACGAGTGATTTTTGGGATACGTGACACTCAGCGGGAAGGAAATTGAGCGATGCGAGGAAGAGTCCTGCCAAGCACCAAGCGATAAGATAAGTTTCGAGAGTCGCTCGGGAAGTTGTGGGCTGTATATGCGTCAGGACATGACAAAATTAATTAATCGACTTTCGATGATATCAGTGAGTTTATAATTAGCTTGGAATATTTTTTTATATATTTGTTAGCTCGGGATATCAATTGGTTATCGGGTAAAAAAAAAATACTAGAATTTTATTAGGTCAAGTTCGTGATTTTTTTTCTCCAATATATCTTGAAAACTATTGAATTTATTGAATTTTCGTGAATAATATTTTTTATTGATAGGGAAATTCTCTATAAAAATGATTCCGTAAAAAAATTCTGTATATAATATACCGGTGTATTTTGAGAAATAAAAAAAAAAAATTATGGATTTTGCGATGTGCAGAATTGGCTCTTTATTAGGGTGGCGCAGAAAAAACCGACTATTTTTTGTTTTTCGGGTCTCGTATTAAAAAAAAACATAGTTGATCATGTTTGAAAAGCCCTTAAAAAAAATCAATCCGATACAAGAATTTTTCGAGATCGCTCACGAATTTTGAAATCTACAAAGATGGACAAAATGTGATGGTAAAAAATTTTTGTAGTAGAAAGTTCAACTCCATTATTAATAATATTGAAACTTTATTTTTCTGTGACGCAAAATACGCTAGAAAATAAAGAAGATGAACAAATAAAATGTTTTAATGCTGATAGTCACAATAAGTAGGTGCGAAGAGGGAAAAAAAATTTTCAAAATTCATGACCTGTAAAAATGCTTGTATTGGGCTGATTTTTTTAGAGGGCTCTAAAAACCAAAACTGTCGGTTTTTTTTGCGCTGCTCTACTTTTTATATTTTTTACATATCTCGAAAATTATAATTTTTTCAGGATCTTTTTTGTAGGCAAGAAAATTCTTTAGAAAAAACACTTACATGAAACTAATGCTGCCACGAGCTGCTTGCGTGTTGTCATTTCCCAATTTTCCGCGTGAGTTTTACGAAGCTGCGTGATTGCGAAGGGTCACAATATATAAAGATCGATCTCTTGAGATTGCGGACCTCCGTGTGTCCAATAATAAATGAATGCCTGCGATAAGTAATGCCTGTGCGCAGATGAAATTGACGTTGATTCATTTGTCGAGGAGCATCACGATCAGTAAAATTAGTGGCTTATCAAATTTCCTCTTGACATGTGCTGTCATACGTCAATTTTTTTACCTCGTTTTTCAACCACATTGTACTGAAAAATATCGCTATACATGACAAAAACAACACGTTAACATTTCCTTACGCTCCAAGTACATCAATTTCACTGCGATCGATTACGTATATCCTGAGTCGCGAGCGAGTAGGAATAATTGCGAGTCACACACGTCAAATGGCCACTCGAATAACTCCTGGCACGCTAAAACTTCTGACTAATGGACGAGAGATTGAAAAACCTCTGCTCGGTTCCCTCGTAGACTGAGATATCGCTCGTATTGAGGAAGTGCCCGATACGAGCGTCCTGCTTATTCACTGTCACTGCGGTTGATTAATTTTTTTTTTTACAATTTCTTTGTCAAAGTTTTTCCTAATTTTCACGGCATGGAATTTTATTTTTTCAGAAATGGTTTGACTACGAGGTCGATTCAGACGAGGAATGGGAGGAGGAGGACCCTGACGGCGAGTCATTGCGCGGGTCGGACGAGGAAAAAGACGAGGAAAATCAAGAAGAAGATGAGTACGATGTTGATAATGAGTTCATGGTACCCCATGGATATTTGTCTGACGAGGAGGCCAAGGCAGCTGACGAGGAAGAGGAAGATATGGTAAAAAAATGTTTTTTTTTGTTGTAGAAAATTGTAGGTATTTAATTTGAGTCGTTTTACAGTCGCCAGAGACGCAGAAACTTAAGCTGAAGGTACTGGGAGAGCAGTGGGAGGCGGAAAGGAGTGAGAAGACGACCAAGTTGAAGCCAAAAGTCGTTGGATGTATTTGGCTTGGACCTCTCAATTCATATCCTGAAAGCAGTATGTATTTTTTTAATATTCCAAAAAATTAGTGTAAAATGAGAAGTTTCGTGACAAATTAACGAAAAAAGTTTGAAGTACAAATTTTGTAGGGTTTAATAATGAAAAAAAATTCTTTTTTTTTTTTTTCGTTAAATTTTCGACAGGGGAACCTCTTGGAAATCTTGATTTTTTCGGTTCTTTGTCGATATCTCAGTAGCTAAGCGAGATATTGAAATATGTTATTAGAGTTAAATTATAGGGGATTTAGTTTCCTACAAAAAATGTAGGATTAATTTTTTTGATATTTTGCTTCATTTTTGAGATATTTTGAAAAATCAAAATTTCCCAAAAACTGTAATATCTCGAAAAATAAGAAAAATCCGAAAAAGTCGATCTTACATTTTTTGTAGAAAATGTAATGCGGAATATTTTGCCTTTTATTATATTTTTCGTTATTTGGATTATTTTCCGAGTTATCGCCGAAAAACGAAAAAAAATCATCAAAACTACCTAATATTCAAGCAATGTACTTTTAAAATCGAAAAAGAAAAAAAAATTTCTTATTTCTCAATCAAACATCTCAAAACTCATCATAAATAAGTATTGGATATTTTAAAATTTTTTTTTGAAATTTCTTTATTATTTTCAATGGATTTTGGGATAAAGTATGGAAAAAAAAATTATAATACGCTCTTGTTGCATTAGTACTGAAATATCTCACGACATCTTCACTCGGAATCTTTTTTATAGCCAAGAAAATTCTCTATAAAAATAATTCTGGATGAAACACGTGTAATTTTAATATTATCCGAAAAATAATTAAGGACGCAATATCTCACAATTTTATCTTTATACAATAATTGTTGTTTCAATTTTTTTCCAGTTCCTTGGAAGTGGGTTAACTTCTTGAAATCCAGACAGGCTTGGTTACCAGAAACTCCAATAGTCTTAAACACGTCTATTGACTCGGAAACGTCAATGACCACGGACGCAATGACGGCGCCGAAGAAGCCGTCAACGCCTGGTGCAAAAAAAACTCGTGTACCAAACGAGATACTGCCGGAACTCATTCGCCTAATCCATGGTAATCCTTACGGGCGAAGTTTCCTCGTAAAGGAATTCATTGCCTACTGTCAAAAAAAGCACTTGAGCGAGGAACAAACACTGTCAAAAGTCAGCGTGGAGATGAAAATCCGAGAACTGGCCCGACGCACGTCTTGCCCTGAGGAAGGTCCGATGTATTTGAAGCCGTGTTGGTACGTTCCCGAGGAGACGCGCAAAAAATACCTCAGTGAGGACCTTACACTGCCGAACAAGTGGGTGTACGTGCTGACGCCCAAGCGCAAGGCCGCGGACGAGGCGGAAAAATCGGACAAGGAGACTGAACGTGACAAAGATGTGCGGGATCGCGAGAAAAAGAGTGTTCCGTTGATAACGCAGTTTACAAAGAAGATTACACAGGAAGAAATGAAGAAGCAACTGTCGGTGAAGCCTCCACCCGCGCCAAACAAGACGCCAAAGAGGGTGGCTCTAATTTCCGTGGCCAGAGGCGAACAATTTCCCAAGTCTTCGATCCTCAATGCCTTCTCCAAGGCCCAGGCTGCCGCTCCGGGCACTGCCGACTCACTGATAACAATCCCGTCAAGTCCAGAGGCGAAAAAAGCGCCAGAAGATTCCGGGAAGAACGATTCTATCGTTTGAACCTAGTGAAAATGGTCGAGAAGGCAGAGAGAAGAGAGTGCTGCATTTCAGTGGATTGATGTAATAGCTGTAGGGTCGCGGAAAAGAAGAAAAAAAAATATTCAATCGCTGAATGGCGTGCCACTGGGTCTCAATGAACTTTCGTATCTTAGTGCGTTGCGTGTGATGCGGCAATAGAACTGGCGATTCGTCCCCTTGCCACTGCGCCATCGGCGAGAATCAATGCGATTATTATCGTGTACAGTAATCGAGTAATAAATCGAGACGCGACTCTGCCGCCCCGTCGCGTCATTATTTTCTCACTCTGTTGAGGCAGAGGTTGCCGGGCTCTAGGCGTTTTTTTCCAAGGTGCCTTTGATATGCATTTCCTATTTTTTTTTTTATAACTGTTCAGTGTTATTACAGTGAGTTTGAGAGCTAGCTATTTTTACACATTAGGTAGAGAATAAAATAAAACTGCCAACGTATCATATTCACTTGTTTGTGGCTGGAAAAGTATGGGAGATACGTGATTTTTTCATAGAATCTTTTTTATAGCTCTTGAAATTTTGAAGAAAAAAGGATCTATGTAAAAATTTCGTAAGTCCAATAGTTTTTGAGATATTTAGTAAAAAAAAAGATGACCCTACAGTATTTCATTTAATTTATAGTACTATGCTTCTCTTCTCATGCAAATATCTTGGAAATAATCAATTTTTATGAAGATTTTGTAGAGATATTTTTTTTAACTCTTAAAATTATTGATTTAAATAATTTCACGTTAAAATACTCTTGATTCATTATTTTTCAAGATATTTGCGTTAAAAAAAAATAAGTTATAATTATAATGTTCTTTTTTTATACCACAGTTTCCCCGTACATTTGTGCCTTAATGTGCCTGAATGTGCCTTGATATTTGTGATACTTATTTTTATTAACAATCCGGATGAGAATTTGAGATTTCATTACTTTTAAAAGTTACACATCACCAGAAAAATCAAACACTGAGTGTTATAGTAGTCATAACATATTTTAACACCTCAAAAAAAAAAGGAAGAAAAGCAAGGAAAAAAATCTCAGAGAACATATTGTAAAATTATTAATAATAACAAGTTTTTATGACAAAAAATCTTTTAGTTGCGCAATTTAGATACATATAATTAAATATTTCTTAATTTTTTTTTTTAGATTGTCAACAGTGGAAAATTCCGAAGCCTGCCGAAGACGCTTCGCATCAGAGTAATTGCCAGGGGGACGCGTTTAGTTGCGAGTAATATTTACTTTCTCGAGACATTCTTCGAGTGCACCAGCTCGTGAACAATTGTTCATAAACGAAGATGCAGAAGGCGCCATTTTTCGAGAAAAACAGGGTCAACATCACTCTGCATTTGCCTCCAATTATATGCAATACTACTGCGTCGCAAGGGCTTCGGTAAACCCGAGCAAGTAGCCCGGCAAAGTAGTGCGAAGCTCTATGTACGCTAGGTATATTTAAAGATGTACCTATGTATCAGAGAAAATGGTAGCCAATGGCGTTGCCTCAACGTCACCGCTACAGTATTGAACGTCTACGCGCCCGTCCCGCACTCCTTTTCCCTTGCTTCTCGCCCTGTGTGACCTGAGCATCTTTTTTCTCAGTTAGCCTTCCTTTTTTCCTTACCCCCCTCGGTCCACCCGGACACTGAATGTCAACCTTAAAAATCTTTAAATGCTGTGCAAATTCATTTTTCTGCGTGGCAGATGTTGCTACTCCTTATGCAAATCTAGCCTACACAGAGAAAAAAAAATTGCTTGGGCGTTTTCATATAAATCTTCAGGGTTTAATCTGGCGCGCAGTCCCCGCGCGCGCGGTCTGTTTTTTTTTTTTTTCGATGCTTCGAAAAAAAAAAAAAAAAATACCGCCAGGTGGCTATCGTGCGCTGAGGATTTTCATAATTTTTCCGGATCACCCTTCCTTGGGTGAAATTTAAAATTTTCTCCGCTACGGTGGACCGGATGACGGCTCCTGGGAAATTATGCATGCGTTACTGGAAATTCCGCGTGTCATGGCGCGAGACTCTAGGGTGAATTGAGATTTTTTTTCCTCACGTTTAAAATTATCTTAAATGTGAGATGAAAAATTTTTTTCACTCACTGATTTTATATTTAAAATTTGTGAAAATTCAAAGGAAAAATCAAATATTGAAAAAAAGGTAACGTGTAAAAAATGGAATATATGTCGCTTCAATACTAAAAAAAAAAAAATCTATTTTCAGGGTATCGAGCAGAAGAAGACCTATTAGACAAAAAAATGTGGAAGAAATGGAGGAAGAAAAAACTGGAAGCGTGTGCAAAAATACCTGCGTGGGATATGTATCGCTCTTCTGAATGAAAAACAAGAGTGAAATGGGAGTGTGGAGACGAGCAGATCAGCGAGTATAGAGAAGACACATTAACTACGACGCAGCCCGTGAGAACGAAACGCGAAGTTGATGGTTCGCGTGAAATTCGAAATGTAGATATTACTCGCAGAGGGCCGTGCTCCACGGTCGCAAGGGACACTCGGCAGTTCCCTGGTGGAGGATGCCCTGGCTCACACGCCATGTCCACAGCACGCCATTGGTTCGGACCCTCTTCTCATCTATCTATCTCGCTCTGGCTCTCGGAAATTGCGCTGACTCCTGTCAGCGAAGATTGCGCTGCTTTATGTATCTGTAAGTGTGCAATCGGCGGAGGGGGTCGGAGGGGGCGTTGCACGAATCGCTCGTGGCGTGAGAACCAGGTGGAGAGGATCAACTAGGGCCTTCTCTGACGCGCGGCGATTTTCGCAGGACGCCGACCAAGTGCCATGATGATGGCTGCTTCGAGGAAGAAATGCGCGGCGTAATAAATAGCCTTGCAAGGTCGCGTATACCAGTAAAATTCTGCATTCAACCAGTCATCAAAAACTCTCCAAACTATCATCAATATCATCAGCAACACCTTCAAACTCATTCCAATTTATTATTTGAATAATTTTTCTCCACCCTCCCCATCAGTATCATTGAACAACCCTCTGAAAAAATTCAAATCCTCGGGAAAATTCATCAAATTTTTCTCTCCACAGGTCGACAACTCGCGGCGAAGAGAATCCGAGAATAGAGGCCAGGGTAGTGTTTCAAGTGGCGCACGCTTGGGGGGTGGATTCGCGTGATATATCACCCCCTTGTCGTCGACTATGGATGGCCACCACCTCCTCCAGCTCCTCAAGGAGTCCAGCAATCGATATCAGGGCGTGAGACGCTACTCAAATAGAAATATCCGATGTCCTCGCGCTAAATTCCAATTTATCCACGGGGATTATTTTGGAGGCCTCCAAATTACGTAAAACACCTTGACAATCATTACTAATAACTATGATTACTGTAATATTTTCAGATCCTGCAATAACATGTCACTGGAACCAAAAAAATGCTGGTGGCCGGATCAATGTTGGCGCTTGGAGCGCGTGCGCTGAGGGTGTCCTCTGATGTCCTCCCACACAGTCGCTGTCTCTGATTCGTCGATTCGCGCGACAATTTCACTCGATGTCACCAGAGCAGGCCACCCCCAAGCAGGACACCTGCATCCCCCGGCGTGATATGGTGGCGGCCGCCCTGCCGAGTGACTGGTCCTATCGACCGCCAGTGGATAAGGTATGGGCTAGTGTCAGACGCCTGTGGACATCTATACTACTTGGCGTGTCTGACCTTTACTCGACGAGACTGGCTGTATCTACTTGGAGGCCGCGAGGGGAAGCTCGCAGAAAAAGCTCGGTGCGACACTTTCCGCGGGTCCGCCCACGCTGCTGGAGGTGGAGCGCACTTTGCGACAGCGACAGGCAATGTGAGGGAGAGGGACACGCGTTCTGGGAATGTCGCCGCGGCCACGGGGAGACTCACGGCGACAGACTGGATTGGTTGGGCACGGGGACAGAGGCGTGGTTAGCTGGCGTTGTGACTTGTGATATAATTGGATGGCGTTGCTGCGACAATGAATGTGCAATTGGGCCCGCAGGGGGCAGACTTGGCGGGGGCCTTGCGTGATAGTATACTGATCGAGGACGCAGGAGAAAAAGACTGTCACGAGTGAAGTGTTGGGAGGAGCTGAAAATACTCTCACGCTGGTACAAGTATAGCTTGTCGTGTTGCAGGATAATTGGGACACCGTGTATTATCGCTTGCGTGCCATACGCGGGGTGCACTGTGTGATTGGATAGGCGGAGATGGGTCGCGCGAGATAGCTGACCCTACGTGAGGTATAGAAGGAGAACCAGGAGGGTTATATCTCTGAGGACCATCTTCTCCATCTGCAGCCAGCGTTAGAGGTATCTACGTCATGCTTGATGCATGGCGTGGGCGTTCCTGCGTTTGTACCAGAGGTTCTCATTTAATTATAGTCTGGTGATGGTGATGGTACGCGACTTGAGAGAGGTCTACCAGCTCTTTCCCCCCCCCATCTCTTTTCCTTTGCAACATTTACGTCTGGGGTTACGGACACAGTCTTATTTCCATTTACAATTTTTTTCGTAAAATTACATGCTTATAGGAGGAGGAGGAGGAGGAGGACGACGAGAGAGTTGATTGGCATGCTGATGACTCTTTGGCATATATTAGATGGATGTTTAAAAATTATTAATGACTTCCCAGAGGAGCAACGGCGATTAACGTTCACGAAAATGTGCACCCGCGTGTCGTGCACATGTCTATATGATGAAGACGAGACTTTATTGTTGAAGTTTTACGGCAAAGGTGAAAATTTACTTTATATAGTCATTTTATAGAAAAATATAATTTAATTATTTTTTTTTTTTTACTCACATCATGCCAAAGAGCTTTTTATATCCTTCATAATATTTATATTGCTGTATTTCTATAATGTATATCATTATATTTATTAAGTAGTTAGTCTTATTGTATAATTTCTTATATATACCGGTTAATTTCAGCTTGTCTTTAGATAAGTAAATATATTTAGAAATTATTTACTGCCGGTATATTATATAGCATGAAACGGGAAATATGCTTCAATTACACATTTTTTTCTGAAAGTATTATTACATGGAATATTCTATTTAACTTAATTATATTTTTTCAGGTTCAATCAAATATAGGAAGAAACGTTGCTAAAAAATTAGAAGACTTGATGCTCCTGGAGTGGGCATGGCGGCGTAACTCTGACGATGTGTATATATACGTATATATATAGTAATGAAACGAGAGGTCATCTAAATGTGCTGAGAGTGCTGTTCGCCCGCAGGACACACGGCTAATTGACGCTGTGTATATGGCGATATCCGCGTGCACGCGTGCGTGTGTGTGTGGTCGCGCGGCTTATAGCCATCAGCATCATAAAAAAACATGCGAATATGGCAATGGCGCTTGGGCCGCCGCAACGCTGTTAATAGGATAATCGAGGTAAGTGTGTGTGATGCGAATCCAGTCCTGGAGCTACGAATTATGATGAGCTTGACGTGAGAGCTGCTCATCATCGTGAGTTAGCTGGAATTCATTGTTCCTGCGCACCGGGTCCTCGACATGTGTGGATTTCCGGCTCTCGGATGCTTCAAGCCAAGATTTCACGACGACGCCTGCACGCGGGAGTAGTGTATCTCCGCGTGAAAGCGGTGCACAGCTGGTCGCTAGTGTCCATCTGGAGAACATGCGAATATATACCTATACACACGGTATGTATGAGATCTATAGCTGGCGAGAGACCGTAGTCTGTTATTATTTTTTATGGCGCTCGGGTGGAAGCCCGAGTAATTTGGCGTTTAGCGATATAAACGTTTGTCTGTGATCGCCGGGACGCATCTATAATCTCCAGGCAATTCGGGACACATGCAACGTCAAAATGCAGCTGCCTTGCCCACCGAGCGATTCCTTGCAAAGTATCAATCGTCTAACGATCCACAAGCTATTGTTACTAATACTGCAACAATGTACAGCATTTATGTCTAGGGCTGGGGTGATGTTCACGGCGCCAGGCGATGCAAGATTGCACAGTGCATATGCTTCAATCTATCTACCACCGATGTCGCCACGCACTCGCCTCAAGTCACCCAATTTTTTCTACCCACTCGTCAATGTTCTTACAAACTGATTGATAATCATCGGATTAACTTGTCCGCAAAAACTGCCGTCGTGGAAGTGTTGCACTGTGAAAAAAGAAGAAAGTACGTATAAGAAGATATGAGGATTATTACAGGTGAATAAGGATGTGTAGGTAAAAAAAACTTTTTAGCATATATAGAAACAAATCTGAAACATTTAATTTTCTGCCTGAATCACCAATCACACAATTCTGAATTCCCATTTCAACAGATATAATTTACTGACTTGTAATTATCATTTTTTTTTTCTTTCAGGCAACGTGCGTTTTTACTCTCTGGCTTTAGATAAAAGTAAAAAAGAAAGAAATTCGCAGAGTTCAGTGTTATTGACACGAATAATTAAATTGGGAGACATCGTGTGAACCTCCTGCGCGAGTGAGGAAGATAATTGGCATCAGAGCATGCTTGGCCAGGAAGACAGAGAGACCAGGGTCCAGTTGGTCTTTTTGCGCCTCATCATACCTCTACAGTGATTACCGACTGGGAGAGGCTCGAGAGAGTGTTCTAAGTCCGCTGGTCTCTCTCTCGGCCTGGCAAGGGGATCCGGAGCGAGCATGGAGCACACACAAGGGGGCGCTACGAGAGTAGAGAGCAGAGGTTACTTTTAATGTCTCGCGTCACGCAGCCCAAGGCGGAGAACGCGCGATGCCTCTCGCTTCTCTCGTCTCCTTACTAATTTGGCGCCAATTTCCAGCCAACCACTCGGCAAAAACTAACCGAACCATATACCTCTATACACCGTACACTCCCTGATTAAATGCTACCACGATTCTTCTCCCGGTTTTTCCCACACTCGCGGAGACCATGCACGCGCGTACAAGCACATGGAGGAGGGGACACACAGTAGTGCTCCCGAAGCTTTCTCGCATATTTCGTATATATCCCGCACAGCCACACCACCACAAAACGACTCAATTAATTTCTGTAATCGATGGCAGCCTACCAATCATCATTCAGCCTGATATGCCGTATAGTGTCCATGCAAATGTTCATCTCGCAGCAGGCCTCATACTCGACTGATGACGTTCCTAGACGAGGAAGTGAGGCCACAGGTGAGCAGTTTCTATCACACAGACTGCACAGATAACGTTTTTGATCGGTTCCAGCCACGACTTCCCGCTGCTTGACCTCATCACGCCACTCGATGGGGGTCTTTGTGTGCCGGCATATCCAGAGAATCACGAGATGCGTGGTCCCTGTCTTTCCAGAGCCACACACGTGTATATATATACGTTGTATATTGGAAACGCCCTGGCGCCTGCTGTCCTGCTCATTAAAGCCTTCTCTTCTCTCTCAAAATCTATCATTCTCGGCAGACTTCTCGACAGTGCGCGCGCCAATCCACACTGCAAAGCCGAATAATTATTAATTACATACACATGGAGAGAAAACAGAGTGCCTGGATCCGAGGAGGAAGAGTTGAGGAAGTAGCCTGGGTCGATAGGGACGTGCTGGCATGGTGCTCTGGTACTCACGTAATTTCCTTCGACGTAAACAAACGTCAAAGGAGCGTTTATACGTGCATTGAGGCAGACGGCATGTGTTGCCTGTCAGGAAACCCGGAAATGCGCCTTTTATGCTTGGCCGAAAAGTGCGTCAACCCGAAAATATTCGTCTACACTTATCCAACGATGAAGCTCATCTCTAGTTGTGCTGATGGCTCGACCAACGGCTATCTCGCCACGGCTTTTGCCTCGTCAGACTTTGTGATAACCTTGGGATCGTTGCCGAGCTATTCTATCATTGTCTGGAGTTGGAAGAGCGGAGAGAGGCTGGCAAGCATCGCCGGGCCCCTTCACGACCTTCAGGGACAGTGTATAAAGGTGGCGAAAGCCCGGCCCACGCTCGTGGCACAGCTGGGAAAGGACTCGGGACGATTATTTATATGGGAAATGGCCTGTACATCGACAATTGTCATGACCTCGCGGCAAGTATTACTGCCAGACAGTGCCACGCCTGTTGACGTGGATTGGTCGACCAGCGGGGATATTAAACTGGCACTGGCTGATAAACATGGTCACGTTTACGTGTGCAATAGGGACGGTAGCGAGGTCAATCGAATTGTTCTCTCGCAGCGCTGCGGCGTGTGCTTGCTTTATGAGACTCCGGCTGTCTGCTGGTTCCAAGGTGGAATCGTGCTCAAGACAACCTTCTGTCAGATCCGATTCTATCGGACAAATGGACAGGATCATGTTTGGCGACGTGAGCAGCTTGTCAAGTCGTCCTTGCAGCCCTACCTGCTCACTCGACATCCATTTCAAGTGAGTAAAATGCTTTACTTTACCATCCAGGGATTTCTCATGGAGATGAACTTGTCTGTTGATGGTCAGACACCATTAAATATTGAAGAAAAATTTTTCTACGGTGGAATTTATAATTTTATGGACATTGTTTATCCCTGGGGACATGATTTAGTGGCTCTAGACAGCACACATGTGTATATTATTGATGTTAGCAGCGGAGAAGTGATGGGAAAGTTGGATATGAAATTAGATGGTCATGTTACTGCTCTAGTTTCACATTTAAACTCTCCTATGGTGGCTATGTGCACGTCAAGTGGAGAAGTAATTATTCTGGCCGTGAATAAACCGCAAGATCCTCGGATTATTGTTAAATATCGTCTTCAGAGTGGTCCACTGGATATTTTAAAATTTTCTCAGTGCGGACAGCGCATGATTGCCACTCGGAAAATGTCTGGAATGTGCTTTTGCCTTGTCTCCACGTCTGCCGCACTATTTTCAACGGTTTACCCATTGGAAACGCCGCATAAAATCGTGGATACTGTCTTGTATGACGAGCAAGGAGTGCTTAAGGTCTTGATACTGAGGCTCTCGTCCGACCGAGCTCTCGTAGGACACACGGCTTTTATTTACGAGTGGCTGCCAAGTCAGGAGAAGTTTATGGAGGCAGCGAATGTCATGGTGTTGCCTTCCGCTTACAGATGTCTACATTATGCTCCAACTGGACAAAAAATTCTCATTGCAACTCATCTCCGCACTCGTTGCATTCATCATTTACAAATTACTGATGATGGAAAAATTATTTTAATTCATGCAGTATCAACGGCACATAAAATTCGTCATTTTAACATTTCAACAACTCGTCAATACATAATTACCAGTGGATATGATGGAATTGTGACAGTTTTTAACAATCAACAGTCTTCGGAAGCTTCAATAATTCTATTATCACATCACAGAAAGGATCTGGGAGTGTCTACGGCAATTTGTAGTCCCTCGGGGCATCTAGTAATTGCACTTGGACGGAATGGTTCGCTGGTTTGTTTAGAGTTGCAGCAAAAACATGAAGAATATCTTCAAGACGATTTAGAGCGAAGAAAGATGATTTTATCTGATTATTCCAAGCTAAACTCACCAATGCTATCTCAACCATGTCAAATATTTCCACCGGAAGGCGTGGACAAGACTTGGCTCGAGTGGAGGGAAGCGCAAATTTTACTGCGAGTGGACGAAAAAATTCGAGAAAAACAGCAAGTAATAAAAAATACTTTTAGCCAAGTAAAATCGAGACTTGCCTTGATTTTGGATGATAATGAGCGATGTGTTGACAATGAAAAGCTACCAATAGCAATTTTTGACTTGGCAATAAATGCCCGACAAGAAAAAATCTTGGCAGTAAAAAAAGAACAAGAAGAAATGAGGAAAAAATTGGAATTTGAGTGCTCATCGTTGGATAAAGTTTCAAATTGGATTAAAACTACTTTTTGGGATCCATTGACAGTTTTCCCACAATCATTATTCCCTATTTTTGGGGATTTGGAAGTGAAAAACTATCCAACCACTGCCGAGGATCCTCAGGACGAGCAGATTGCACGTTGGGTTCATTTGCTCAATGATTTAACGAAGAATTCTTCCGGAATTTCGAATTTTACTGTTGATAAGTACGCGGCAATTAAGCGCCAATACAGACCTAGTCGCCTGGAGCAGCCTTCAATGATGGATAGTCTTTTAATTAGTGATGAAGAGTCGGAAGACGAGCAAAAGTGGGATCAACAGACGAGTGAGGGGACAACAACTCACAGATTCATCAGTTCACGCAGTCAATACTCGCAATTTGAAGTCTACACCTTGGCACAATTTATCCTAATTAATAGAGACATCATAACGGATATTCAGCAGCTTCGCGACTACTTTAATCAACACTTTATAAAGGTTATAGAGGCTAAAAACCAGGAGATGATACTGGTGCAGAGTTTGAACGGTAAAATTCGCGAGATCAATTTCGAGCTGAGACAGATGTTTGATCAATCGATTCCGGAGGTGCTTGAAGATCCTCAATGGCATGAGGAGGAGTGTCCCGAGTCGATAATTAATGTAATAGACGAGGAAGTAACAGCCCGCCGGTATATTTCAGCTTCGCAGCAGGAGTTACTCAAGAAGGAAGCTGCGGAGGCGGAGAGAATGCGGCTGCTCTTGACGGTCGACGACTTCCGTGAGAAGGCACTGCTCACAATGATGGACGGAGTCCTCGAGGTTCAATGGAAGGACGTTATCAAGAAGGACATTCCCATGCCCGACTGTATGCTAGTAAAAAAACCCAAAGATTACGACCTTCACGACATTGAAATTGTTCAAAAGTACGAAGCGGACGTTTTGGCCCGGAAACAGGAGCGCGAAAAGTATCGGCGAATTTTAGAGGATCAGTACACGAAAATTATCAAAATTTTGAAAGATTCCATCGCCAAATTCGATCGTACCCACCGGAACTTGGCTGTGGAGCGGATGAAAGTGGAATCGGCAATTCAACAACTCAAGCTCCTGCGTTTTCGTCAGTATCTCAAAGCACTTCGGCAGCGTTTAAGTCTCCAGGAAGCTCGGAAAATTGCGGAAAAAATTTCAAACCTTCACGATGCGATAGACGACGTTCTGAAAAAGAACCAGGAGCTGCAGGATCTGCTGCCGAGGTTGAAAAAGCACCGCGAAGGCCTTCAAAATAGACAGAAGACTGCCGTGAAAAAATTTAAAAGAGAGTTTTTATCGCTTTCTAAATTCGACCTGGACTATCTGCGAAAGCAAAGTAAAAAACGACCGAGATTGTCGCTGCGAAGCGCAACGGCCGAGGATCTTTTGGAGCTCGGAAAGTGTGTCGTTGCCAGCAGTACTAGTGTCTACATGAGCCCGCAGTGTCTGGAATTTCTGGCAGGTGTGACTGCCATTGACACTGAGCCGGCTACGCTGCCGGAATCGGTCACGCCTCAGCACTGGGCCCAGCTGATTCGAGTTAGGCGACGGAAAATCGGATTGGAGATGGAGCTGAGAGCCCATTCACTCTGGATAAGTGAGATCGACAGAGCCCTGTCTCGAAACAACACTCAAATAGACACCTACAAACAATCTATATCTAATTTATCCGATGATTTGATAAAAATTAAGTTTTCCCAGGCAAATTCCGAAGTAGACTTGGAGATCCAGTTGGTCCTGAAGATGGCACAGGTGGAGATGGATCCGTCGGTGCGAAAGGGCACGGAAAATTGCGTGCTGCTACCAAAATACCAAGTGGAAGAGATCAATGAATTGGTTGGCGCAGCTGGGACTCAAAAATTGGACGCAATGAGGGAAGCTATTAGTCTGCACAAGAAGGCAGTCTACAGAGAGTGGATGCATCGCTCGTTGAGGCAGAAAATTGACCATTTGACTGATGATTTAGGTGAAATTAAACGATTTACAGTTACTAAAGACCTCCGAGAGTTCCTGAGAAGACATTCCCAGGGGCTGCCAGATGACAAGACCCTCCTACAGCTTGAGAAGGAGATTACCGCGATGAAAATCACTTCTAAGAAGCTCCTCCGAGATTCCTTAATCCAGTTGGAGTCAATTGAGGCGAAGATTGAGCGGAAAAAACGGGCCAACGCTGCGCTGGACAGGTCAATCACGCGAATGAACGTGCGCAAGTGGGAGATGGAGTTACAGAGGGATTTAAACGGTGAAAATCGCTGTAGAAACTTCCACAAAAGGAAACTGCAGTTGGCTCTGCAGAGATCCAAGCTTCTAAGGATGATTCAGGATGAGCACGTCGAGTGTTTGCATCTGCAGGCCGAGTTGAGAGCTGAAAATCAGAAGAAATCACAACTTTTTACGGTAATCGAGCTTGGTACTGAATAAATTGATGTGTTTAGTCGAGCTCTTGGATCCTAATCACTGATTAAATTTTTTTTTCAAATTGAGAATTGATGATGATGGCGTGCTAAATCGGTGTTCACTTATCCCGGAGTAAACATTCATCTTGATCAGTGCGAAGTGGCCAGTTTATCAAATAATTTCCGCGCTGTAGCCACTCGACACTGACTAATTTATCGTGAACCGTTATTAATTAATCGGCTGTTCGTGTGTTTTTTTTTTGTATCTGCGCGCTCCGCGGCAGTTTTGCACGTTGGAGCTTGATGAGATCGTGGCCAGTGGATTTCTAAACTTGGCAATTCACTCGCTGAGAAAACACCCGTGAATGGTGTGCTTTTTGGAATGAAAGCAGTGAGAAAGAAGTGTGCTAAAAGTTTTATTGGGGCTCTGGGTACATATGCTTGTAAAAGCGCCCACTTCAATCAATGCAAATCAAATCGTGCACCGTGAATACGGAAAATGCGCCACGTAGTCAAATCAGCTGTATAAAAGCCGCTTCATGAATGTAAAGGACTCGTGAATACTAACCCAGCACACCAATCTGGTAATGCGTCGCAGATAAATAGACCTCAGGAGTTATAAAAAAAATCTCTACGCAAATTCAACTCGGTGTGTACTTGCAAATTTATTTTTAGTTATACTAATTCACAGTATTTCACTTCACCTCAGCCGATGTATAAAGTTTTTTATTTCTATTTTTCAGGAGCACTCAATGTTACATTTCCGATGATGGAATAAAAATCCACCGAGGATAATTTGCTGTATTTTGTAAGTACTACTGAATTGAAACAAAATTTACTCTTTAGCATGGTCATCTTTTTTGGTGAATATCTCCAAAATAACGAGTCCTATGAAATTTTTACAATAATTTGTTTTTATAGCCAAGAAAATGCTCTGCAAAAAAGGACTCTTGAGAAATTTCAATTGACTTTATTATTTTTGAGATATTCCTAAAAGAAAATGTTTTGTATAAATCAAAGCTTCTCAACTACATTAATTTTTTTTTCACATTTCACGTTTCTATCCGACTTTTATTTAGAAGGGAAAATAATTTTGTTTTCCACAGTTTATATACGATTATTATATAAATATTTTTCGTAGTTTAGATTTTTTTAAAAGCTATATAGACTGCGAATGAAATGAATTGAATTTCTGAATCAAGGGATATATAATTTCGCTTTGATTATGACAAAATCGCGCTATTCTCAGGCTTGTACCAAAGTTTTTCCCGCCATCAGAAATATACCGCATGTGTGTATATCGCGTATATCGAGCATATATACAGCGGGAGCGCGAAGTTTCCTTGGCACGCGATTCCTCACTTTCGACGAGAGAGCGACATAGACCGTGTCGAGAGATAAAAATCACCAATAAAGCGGCGCGCGGGCGCGAGGATGGAATATTTACCTTTTATCCCCTGGAGAAGCTCCGGCAAAAATTCGTGACAACGCGGCAATTTTACACACGCAAATAAAGCGTCGTAAACTGCGGGAAAAATAAGGAATTAACTCTCTCGAGCAATATATCTTTATGGTTTTATCTGGCCACCTCGATATGACAGCAAATGAGACGCAGTGTTACACTGAAAAAAGAAACATTCACGGGGCGAAAAGGGGTGAGTTTTTACGACTGGCGTTGCGTCCATCTGCAGCAGGATGACAGAGTGAAACACGTTATTATCCCCGCGAGCTAACGCTGAACTTCTTCGCGTCTCGGGGGCGCCGCGAGGCCTTCAAGTGTATATATATGGTTGTTATTTTTTTTTTCTGTATACTACACTCGTCTTTACTCGTGCGCGACCCCTTCTCGGGCCACTTTCAGGCCATAAAGAGACAAAGGAACGTTGGCGCGGCCGTGGAAGGCAGTAAACTCTCATTTTCGGAAAATAAAAAATTACTCTTGCTGTCAGGGCTCTCTCGCATACACGCTATACAGGCTTGTAGACACCGCGCGTCACGATCGCTTTTGCAAGTGTTCATAAATAATTCAAGGACAGGTCTGAGCGCGATTTTAGGCATTGGTATTTTTCGCTTGTCAGGAAACGTTGACCATTTTGATTTTTCATGCAAAATCATGACACTTATCCTCAAGTAAGCCGGACAGTGGGAGTATTATTCGTCGGGGGCATTATGTATGCGCGGACTTGCTCTCCGAGGGGATGAAACCGTCACCCCATCATGTATGGATCTCTCAGCATTGGAGATGCGAATTTCAGATCAAATGCTCCGTGAAAATCACTTTCAATCTTGCTTTTCATGTCTGATGCATCTTCTTAGATAATATAACTCGTGTGCATCGAGTCAATAGTTGAAAAATCCCCGCAAATGGGTTCTACATATTTTTTTAATTCATTCCAAAATATTAATTAATTAATTTTACAATTTTTCGTGAAATTTTCAACTCGAAAAAAAATTAAAATACATAAAATTTAACATCACACAGAATTGTTTGCGCGTAAAGTGAAGGGAATCGCGCGTGTTTAGCAGCAGTAGTATATAGAAAAAGCCCGAATATTTTGTATGTGGTCAGACACACATTGCACCTCAACTGAAAAAACTCGGTTTAAAAATTTTTTTAAATATAGAATATTCAGATTAAAATTATTATTAATATTTAATTATTAATTTGAATTATTTAATTCTCTATTTTGACTGAGAAAAAATTGTTTTTAACCGCGTTTAATGTTGTGTTACAGCAGCGTGATTAAAATAATTGAAAATTAATAATTTTATAAATAAACAGATGATTTTTTCCACTTTGATGATACCTGTCTTAAAACACATTAAAGTGTTTATTGCTTCTATTTTAATTTTTTAATTCGAATAATTGTCGCCTCGTTAACGTCAAAGATACATCCACTTTTCGGGGTAGAGACGATCAACGACGAATTCTCGCCGCGTCCGCGTCGTTTACGATTGCGGGACTAATCTCATTTTAATGACGGGTTACGGGTCTCATGGGCCGGGCGAATAATGAAGTGTCAAATCGGCCGTTGGTGGGCGTTGTCGCCGTCGTAGGGGCCCCAAGCCAGCCGCGGCGGGAGCGAGAGAGTAAAGTGCCCACATAACGTATTCAACCGGCGAATTTTTAATTAGCCAATGGGTCCTCCCATCTGACTATTATTACTTCTTCCCCCCTGCCTCCCTCGTGTGACTTATACAACGTTCGCGATGATTAACCGGCGCCGCGATCTCTTTAATCCACTCGTATCTCAGCTTATCAAAATAATAATGATAATGCAAAAGTGCGTTTTAAATAGTAACAAGTGTGTGTCTTGTTAAATTTTATGAGGTTATTTTTAAAGATGCACCGCGTGTGGAATCAGATAAAAATTGCTGTATTAAAAAAGTGTGATTTATTTCATGTATATAATAACGGAGGATTTATTTTTCTGTTGATATATCATTCACAAGAGGTCATATTACTGTTATGCACGCATATAAATAATTTATTTATTTATTTTTATTTATGAACAATTGAAGTATTAGGAAAAGTATTAAAATTTTTTTCTGTCAATCACGTTTAAAAGAGAAAAAAAAAATTTTATAAGGAAGAAATCGTGCGAAAAAATTTAAAAAAGCTGCATTTTGATATTTTTAAATAATCATAAAAGAGAAAAAAATTTTATAGTATAGATTTTCCATAAAATTAAAAAAATATATCAGACTGTCAATATGTCGCGGTTGAAATTGCGCCGGGAATAAACCGACAAATATATATATGTCGCGGGATTTTTTGGATTGAAAAGAGTGAGATTTTGTCGCGGTCCTATAATCACTCGCGGTTAATTAGAGTTGTAGAGCGCGCACTGGATTAATCGAGAGGGGGCGAGAGTATTGGAACACGTATAGAGCGGCAGCATCGGTGGATTTTCTTGGCGAAATCTCAGTCGCCATTAATTCCAACTTGGCCGACAGGTCACTTGGGTATAGAGTCCGCGTGTGCCCATTATAGATATTACATGCCCGGAGAATCTCTTTATATATACAGCATCTATACGAAACATGCGAGAGGGAAAAGAGCTCTCTGGCCCTCTCTGCTCTAAGTTATTGCCCGTATCGAATAATTATTATTGTTGTTTGCTTTGAGGATCTCGCGGGTCGCCGCAGCCTGCTCGCGGCTGCAATTTATTTCGAAATTTATTACCGATGACCGATAGAGGAAGCTGAGGAAGAGTAGGGAATGTATCGAATAGAGATCTCGAGACGACTCTGCGAGGCGTTATGTTTTGCACGTGCAAACGTTTATCATACACGTACGATTCTATGGAGGGGCGGTTTAAGAAGTCCGAGGTGTAGAGATACTGCACATTTTCTTTTTCTTTTTTTGTTTCAATCCCGCCACGAAATTCACACGGTTCTGATTTCTTTTTTGTTGACAGGGGCAGTCCCCCGCGAAGAAAAAAATCAAATATTCGAAAAAAAAAATTCTTTATCAGCATATAATTTTTTATTTGACAGCCACAATAATTCTAACGAGCTAAACAACCGGGAAAAAATTTTTTTTTTCACTTTTAAATAATATTTTATTTTTTTCAGACTGAAAATCGTTAAAAATACTGAAATTTCTATTTTGGAAAAATTATTAATTGAGAGTTTTTTTTTGTCTTGATCCGAATTTTTGATTCTTTATTAAATTTTTCTGACTTTTTTATTGTTATATCATTTTGGAAAAATTTTTAAATGAAAATTAAAAAATATTAGATTACATAAAAAATTTGTAGATAAAATTGATCGACTTTGGTTTGACGTGAAAAATTCGTGTTTTATTGAGGCAGATATAAATTTAATGCGACAAAAAATGAGAGATTTTATAATATAGGCACGACGATAATTTTTAGGGAGAATTAATGCTATACCTTCACACGTATGGATATACAGTTTTTGTTTTTTGTAAAAGGCAAATGCTGAAATTCCGATGAAATCCATGGACCACACAGCTCCAAAAAGTTTGCCGTGGTTCTCACGCGTTTGCGTGTTGCTGCACGCGGGAGGGAATCGCGCGTTTGCAAATAAGAATTAAAAGTGCGCACCCTCTCTCTGTGAGATCTACAGTCGAAACTACTCGCTTAAACACAGGGTCACGCAGTTCGTGCTGTTGATCCCTCTATATAGACTGCAGTTTTTGCACGATATTTGCTGGCCGATGTGCGCATCACAAAAGTCATCGTTAGAAGATTCCACAGCGTCGCGTCCTCGTGTTATTTTATTTTCTGCAGCTTCTCTTCCTCTGCGCGCTCTCGACTCCTCCCACAGACTCTTTTTCTTTCTCTCGCAACAGGGCTCCTCTATGGTTTGGCGAATAATACACGCTGCAGCTATAGCACTCTAAACCCATAACAAGACCCAACACATCTTGCCATATCAATGCCAACGAGTTTCTGCATTTCTTCAAATTTTTGCAAACTCTTGCTTATACTTTACAGTCGGAAATCGTAGCATAAAACATTTTTTTCACCTAAAACTAGCTTCTAAAATATTTCTAATTATCACACATGCAACTTATTTATTTATTTTCGGGCTCAATTTCTTTAAAAAAATTTTTTTTCCATGCAATTTCATAAATGTAAAAAATGATTTTTTTTTTATATTTCAGATATCTCGAAAAGGATTAGATGTACGAAATTTTTCGTAGAATTCTTTTTTTTAGGAAATTTTATGATCTACAAAAAATATTCAGATCAAAAATTCTCCAACTCTTGTCATTACATAGTTACATCCAAGTAAATACGTATAGTTAGATCTTAAAATGGGAGAAGATACAGAAAAAAATCAAATTTTCGTCGTTTAAAATTTAATTTAAATAATTTTTAAATTATATAAAAATCCTAGAGCCATATAAAGTCAATTTTAGAACTGAGTAGTAGAGTATTGCAAAAAAAAAGAGATGAAAAAAGAGAGAATGCAAGCTAAAAATTGCGAATTCACCTGCGCGAACGACCTTCAGCGGATGTTTTCCTCGCCGGGCGTCTGTTTTGTACCCGGAGGCCCTTATTGCCGTTCGCCGGGGCAGGGGCAGCCATTACGTAGTAGTAAATATCGTAACGACCCGGCGTCGCGGCTGTGCACAGCGCGCGAGAGCCTCCGAACCACGAGTAATTATGTAATTGCCGAAGAATTACTTACCGTGGGCCGTGCTGATGCTGCGAGGTCCATCATTCAGTGACATTGCCGGGGATTTTTACGGCCGCATGAGTGGCCACGTCGCGTCCGCTTGTATTCGTCGTTGTTTAGCCGTTATATTCTACCGAGCATTATATTTCGCATCTCCCTCTCTCTACGCGCCTTTTCACTGCTGTTTTATACGCGGGCACTTTTCCAATTTTGCCACATGCGCGAGAGCAGGACGCACCGCGCTCTTTTACTGCCAAACGGAAATAAGGCAGAGCGCGCGGATGATGGCATTTATTTATTTTTTGGTAGTACGGCTCGGGACATATTTTCTTTACTCTCACCACGAGAAATTATCTTGCTTTGTTTTTTCATTTTATATTTCTCGATTGTCGGCGATGCAGGCCTCGTGATGATGCGCGCGACGCCTATATACTGTATATAGCTAAAATTGCGAAGATATCGTTAAAAATCATGGAGCACGAGGTAGCGATATTGCACGCGGATTTAAAAGATGCAGGATAGCCTCTATGTTTGTCGGCGAACGACACGAACAATTTGATGCAGCCTCTATACTGATGCATCGCCCGATTAAACGTTCAATTTGTTGCTGGTGATGATAGCACGCCAGCAGACCGAAGAAAGAGTATAGAAGGGATATATACCTCTAAAGCTTTATCTCGTGCCTCGATGAAAACGAGGCCCACAAGCCGATGATTCCCGGAATCTCGATCGACCTCTTGGTACCTTGGTCTTTTTCCATCAAAAATCGCCCTCCGCCGTTTCCCCATTTCATTTTTTTCTACCAGGCCCGCGCTAATGAGTCCTAAACACCGCGCATTTAGGGATAAAATAGATTTTTCTTCTTTGTTTTTTTGATGGATTTGGTGAATTGAGCAG
Organism: Macrocentrus cingulum; assembly: GCA_002156465.1. NCBI lineage: Eukaryota > Metazoa > Arthropoda > Insecta > Hymenoptera > Braconidae > Macrocentrus > Macrocentrus cingulum. The sequence continues at coordinate 65,602 of MVJL01000523.1, read as the reverse complement.
TTGTCTATTATAGGGACAGGTGGCAGTGACTCGCTTGCTGGTGATGATGATGATGATGATGATGGTTTCGGTGAATAAATTCGGTGGTTTGTGTTTGATATTATTGGCAGTATAGACTATCGATGTGAATCCTTGCGTGTCCGTTTTTTGTGTCCTCTCGCGGTCACATCGGCGCGACCAAAATCTGCCCTTGGAAACTTGTCACGTCCTGTGACGAACAATCGCCCGCGCGACCACCTGTCTTTTATGGAGTAGTTTATTCGGATGAGGAACCATTGCGTGATGTCACTTATTTTGCAGCTGATGTTTCTGCGCCGGAAACATTCTCAGGCCCTGTTTTATATTTCATGGTCATTCAGATTTATTTCAGTCGAATCAGTTAAGTATAAACATCTAAAAAAATCTCATTTTAAACTGTTAATTTTACTACAATAAATATAAAATAAATGTTAGGGTGGCGCAAAAACCGCCGACTATTTTCGTTTTTCAGATCTTGTATCAAAAAATTAGAGTTTATCATGTTTTAAGAATCCTCTAAATAAAATTAGTTGGATATATGCATTTTTTGAGGTCGATTACGAATTTTTAAATGGTTAAAATGTGATTGTAACAATTTTTTTTTTCGTTTTTTCACATTACCGTTTGTGACAATCAGCATTGAAACGTTGCATTTGTTTATTTTCTTTATTCTGTGAGATATTTTCCCTTACAAATTTATACATGGAAAAAAATTCCTTTTCATACCTCTAGACGCATATAAACTCTCCATTGCAGCTTGTGAATTTTTTGTTTCAGTTTATAATATAATTTTTTCAAGCAATCAGACAGTTTGCCATGTTGGGTCCTTTCTAAAATACGACTATAGGATATACAGTCGACACAATTTCCCACACTCAATTCGACTATAATTTATCGTAATAGATTAAACCAGTGCGAATAATCTCTCTGGTTCACTTATAGAGTAAATACCCAGCTATCCGGCAAATGTTGATTGGTGTCATGTACTAGGGCGTGTTCGGACACGCCGTGTAGTATAATAATATCGCTGGATAGTCGCATATCGGCGTGACGGTCGTGCGAGTAATTGGTAGCGCCATATGAGTGGCGCCCCAGCGAGTAAGCACACGTGGGGATAATTCAAAATGTAGAGCGCGCGCGAGTATACGATAAAATCTTGACATCCACCGTAGACTGCTGTCTAATTCACATAATTTTTTGCGCTTGCGCACCTTAAAAATAACACGGCATACTGAGAATGGATAAAATCGCACGTTGATATGTTTGTTTTTTCACGCCAAAATATCCGATTATCCAGATCATTTTCGGATTAATACAATGGGGCATAATTCAAACAGCGGATTAACGGAGTAGAGACATTATTTATTCACAAAGTGTATATTCGTCGGCTGTATATACATGGATATATGCGAGCTAACGAAGAAATAATTTATGAAGCAGGTTGGCCCGTATAATTGCGACCTGCCAAACCATCAGGTATCCTTTAAATTTTAGTCAATAAAATGCGCCAGGGCACAACAAGGGGCGGACGATTGCCCGTGTGCTCCATTAACCCTTATCGCGTGACAGCCGTTGGATTTTATGAACTCTCTCAGGGCATATATAATGCCCTGTCTGCCAAACTGTGCGTAAGGACCAGAAAAATTGACCGCATGTCCGACTAATCTTCGATATATTTTACTCTCGGCGAGTCATTTGACCTGAATTGACTACATAGGAGTATTGGCATATGGTCCTAATGCCTCTAGAATTTATCTAGTACATGTAAAAGAGACTTTACGGTATGGAGAACATTTTATAGAATCACTTTTGCAGAGTTATTTCAGTGTTTCATGTGAGTAAAGTGGTAAAATCGTCTTGTTTAAGATGTATCGTTGGTACTAAGCTATATAGGTTTAAGAAATAGTAACCACTTTTAGATACTTTCTGGTATAGTATAATAATTCCAAAAATTAATTTTCCCTAGAGATACTTATTCTTATAAATTTCAATTTTTACTCTAATCGCTTTTTTAGTAGAAAAACCAATGTTGGGTCAGCCGCAACTGGTTATATTATTAAACCCGTGTATTTTGCTATTTTTCTAACATTTGCACAACATGAAAATTTTTTTCTAGTGAAATTTAAATAAACAATCAATTTTTTAAGTGGGAGAAAAAAATAAAATAAAAATATTACAATAAAAGCATTTGCTTTATCATAAAAAACAACTTGTTTATATCAAGTATCATGAACGGTTTAGTATATTTTCAAGTATATAAATTCGACGGAATATTGAAGGTTTATCGAGATTTTGAGGAGCCTATAGCGAATTGTCTAGACCTCTGCGTTAGAGGATGTTTGGCGTATACGAAAAGTTTTTGTGACGGGGTCAGATACGTGTTCCACTGGTGTCTCGATGCGTGATGTAGTTTTATAGCCACGTATTCTTTATAGCTCGGACACGCCTCCGTCCGTCATTAGGAGGCCCTTCTAATTTTCAGCCAACTGACGCATCTTCGGGGCACATGAGTAGTGTGTAGCGCCCCGAGGGACACAAAATCCGAGTATAGAGCATCAGCAACTCTGAAATGCCATTCACGTCGTTTGGCCTTGTTACTAAAAATTGTTTAGACATTCTCTCCCACGCTGCACCTGTTGTCTGCGCCGGCTTTTTTGTATATATATACGAGTAGCACATCTATAGGGTAAATAAATGTATAATCGCGGCTGAAAAAGTGCGGATGAGTGCTGATGTATAGTTTATTAATCGACAAGTTTGAATGTGGGGAAAAATAATATTTTTCCTCGTGTGCGCCTGTTATTATCACCCGTCCGGGTCGTTTGTTATAGACGTGGAATTAAAGGTGCCAATCTCATCCCCGTTGCGATCAAAGGCCGCGCGTCAATAAGATTCCATGCAGGATGCATGGTCCACCGCAGTCACGTGTAATTAAGTATATATCTCAGGCAAATTATGTCCACGAAGTAATCTGCGCTCGGGCGCCAATTATTACCCGTCGCGTGGGCTTGATTTTTACTGTTTGTTTGCCGCGCGCGCTTATCTCGTCGTCTTTTCGCCCGGGCAAATATTCGGAACCGCGCGCGCGTCCTCTGATGCTCGCAGACGGATCGGTAGGCGGTTCGCGGGATACACTAGCGTCAGACACACACCGAGATTCTTTTCTGATAAACGACCGGCCGTTTCTCATTTCGTATATACCTCGACGAGAATTTCAGTCGCGACGACAACGACCAGAAGGGAACAAGGGCGTGGGCGGGGCACTATTTTTGCGTCCGGGCCCCGGCATATGCCAAGACGAATGAAGATGCGTGTGGATATGGGATGAAACAGGAGAAAAATGTCCAATTTCATGCCCACCACAGCCTTTGCATCAATTTTTATTGGATATTCAGGTTTAAATTGACGATGAGCACGTTTTTTTTTTCTTTTTAATTCACTTTCCGCTCTCGATTATAGTTGAATTGATAGTGTTCTAGTTTCTTTAATCGTGAGGGGGCTGTTTCTATTTTTTGACACTGAAAATAAAAAATATGGAAATTAATTGACTTTTTAAATTAATCACCAAATATATGAATTTTAGTTTCCTCATTTTTTTACATCACGTGTAAAAAATAAAATTACTGGGTTTTTTTTTTTTTTTTCAATTGAAAGACAAAATTTAATTCAATTTTTTCATATAGATATTTTTATTTTTAATAATGATGAGGGATTTTTTATAATTGTTCTATAATATACATCATAGCGTTCGGTTTATACATAATTACAATTGCAAATTTTTTGTTCGTTTCACTCAGACATGCGTAATACGGCCGCAGGGCAGAGTATTTTGATCTCGATCACTTGATTAGAGAGAGAAAGAGAGAGAGAGATTACAAGGATATCTTGGAGGTGTCGTATATTTCGGATGTTACACGAGAGATGAGAGTGATGAATATTTCTGATGATGATGTGAAACGTGTTTGTGATGCTTACTGAAGTTATACAGAGTAGAAAAGTTTCGAATTGTTCTACTAAATGTGAAACTACTGGGACACAATGCACACGAGATGACGTCTTGCATTTATTATTATTTTCCATTCATCTAGTCAACGCGATATTACTACTATTTACAAATCGAAAACAAAAAAAAAACGTATTAATGCTGAACGATGAAAGCGAGTTTGATTAGGCGGCATTTTTTTTTAACCCAGTGCGATTATATATAATATATATAATTTCACAGACGGCAGCAGTGTTGTTATTCACATCACGTGCCCCCTCCAACTATATAATTGGCATTTTAATTAATTTTATTTCCACATTCCATACTTTTATACGGTTTTGCCAGAATTTATACTCAACGGATACGTCAATTTTTTTCTCGCGTTTATTCTAAGTCAAAAGTCGGCTCTTATTACACATATTATAACATTATTAGCAGCCCTATTAGGAAAGAAATAAATAATATTCTATCTCTAATCATTCTCGCTTATATCTCTACCACAAAGTGTCGCACCACGCAGTTCCATAATTAAATCAATTAAAATCTCTTCATATTATTGCAAATATTGCCTCTATATATAATAATAATATATCTAGCTGCCGTTAAAATTTCCTTTTTTTTTTGTCTTAATAACTTTGTGACAGTTAAAACTTTACAAAATTCCTGCTATAGTTTATGTTGTCTCAGGCGTGACATCAGCGCGCAGGATAAATCAATCGATATCATTTCAATGATTTAATTCAAATTATTTACGCGATTACATCGATAAGTAAATATATACACAGTATAATTACTAGGCTGATTAATGATTAAATATATATAGTAGCGTACATCACTATATAACGTACGTAATCACAACGATCATAAAATTCTCATGATTTATCAGTAACTTCCGACGACACGGGCCCCAATTAAAAATTTTTTTCATTCATAATTTTCTCTAAAAAAAAACATTTAACGAAAAAAAAAAATTTGTTTTTTTTCCCCAGAATACAACGCATCAACCGCCCGAATCAATTCTTTCGACATAGAAGAACACGAAAAAATGAAAAAAAAAGTCGTTCCCGTCGGTCCGGCCGTATTGAATATATCGGTGTTGCAAATCAAAATACGCAACGGGGGAACAAGAGTACGAAGAGAAAAAATTAAATACAAGTTGAGGTACGTATCAGACACGGTATCGCACTCGTCCCACTCGGCGATATTCAATTCGCCGCATTTGATTTTGGGATTACTGGTACGGTTCGTAGCCGCGGCGGGAGATCGCGAGCGGATACGGGGCAATTGGTCACGAGCCACTCGTGGAGATGGCCGCAAGGTCTCTGTGAGCCTGAGGGTCTCTGGAGTGTGCATCACGTACCGCGCGAGAGCCAAAAACTCTGTCACATCCAGCGACTGTGCACCTGATTTCCTCCTGATTGCCATCGGGATTGGGCGAGGTGGCCGGCGAGGAGAAGGGACTGCGCTCGCGGTCCTGCCCGAGCCTTGACAGGTGACCAAACTGGCCGAGATGCTGATGAGTGAGACCATTCAAACCAGCCAGATGGCTGGCAAAGGATGAGAGCCCGGGAAAGGCGCCCAGGTGCGGCGGCATGAGCAGATGCGGTGGTGGGATCCTCGCGGCGAGATCAACTGCCGGCAGACCGTAGCCTCCAAGAGCACCAATGCCCGCGTCGGCGTACAGCCTCGCCAGAAAGTCATTGTGCAGCAGTGGATTGAGCTGCGGATCGTCGATACTTGGCGGCAGGCTCGACGACAGCGGTGGACTCGTCGAGGTGGACAAGAGTTTTCGGTGGAGATTGAGATTGGCCGAGTGTCGGTCGCGCGACCTTTTGGATGGAAAGGCAGCATTGCAGCCCTCAACGCTGCAGCGATGCATGAGCTTCAGGTGAACATTTTGATAGTGTGTCTTGACGCCAAAATGATTCTGGAAGACCTTTCCACAGGCGGTACAGCGCCGCGGATTGTCACGGTCCAACGGCACCTCCTGGGTGCTGACAAAGCCACCATTCTCGTATCGGGCATAGGTGATAAGACTACTGTCCGTATCCATAGCCGCTGTGGAGGGCGAGGCGCTGGACGAGCGCGAGCCACGAGAGTAGTTGTCCAGGGTGTTGCTGTCCTGCATCAAGGTAGGGCTGTCGATGGGGCTGGTGGAGATTCTGCCAGGCCTCGAACCCGTGCGGCTCCCTGCTGACGTGTACGGACCCATGAGGCGACCCTGCGACAAGGACTCGAGTTGACGCAAAGCATTCGAGGAGTCGAGGGAGAGTTCGTCGTTAGCAGTCGGGAAGCTGTCGACCGAGCTCGGGGCACGGGAGGATACATCAGGGCGCTCACCTTCACGTTTTCGACGGTTCGCCTCCTTTGACTCATCATCGCCCTCATCCTCCTCGTCCTCCTCGGTCTCCTCGGTCATTGGTGGCAACAGTCGAGCTCGCCTGGAGTCGTCCTCTTGCGCAGACTCGTCTGGCTCCTCCTTCACCACCTGCGTCTTTGGCTGCTCCTCGCTGTTTGGCATTGAAACACCACCGGGCACCCTCTGCAGGCGTTCTCGAGGGCATTCAGCTTCGTAGCTGGAGCGCCGGCTCTTGCGCCGCTGAATTGGATCCTCATCACCGCCAGTTGATGAGATGGAATCGTGCGGTGAACTGGATTCACGTTTGCACTCGGGCGACAGCGGTCGCTTGGGTGAGGTGACGCTGCTCACGCGTGAACTCAGGTCTCTCGGCTCATCCTGATGCCTGTCGGCCGTGCTCTCAGTCTCAGATACCTTCCTCTCGCGCTGCTTCGTCGTCTCAGCCTCGGGCGACTGAGTCTTTATTGACTCATTGTCGAGAGTGAGGTTGCGCGGCGAGAGAGAACTAGTCTTGCGCTGATGCTGAGCTTCCAGCCGCGACATTGACATGTCCTCAGGCTGGTCCTGGAAGACCGCATCGTTGGATGAGTCACCGTCGGTCGAGGATGAGTGAGCCTCAGTTGGCACGGCGCACCTCGTTGGATGCTGTGACTTTCTCTTTCTCACTCCGCGATTGTTAAATGATGCGTTTGTTTGCAGGTGAGCCGGAGTGAGGGAGGCCGACGAGTGATTGTTGTCCATAGTGCCCATTGAGTCGGTGTCATCCACACTGTCTGCATTGCTGACAAGGTCCTCGTCACCGCCATCGCCAACCGACAACTTGGGTCGCTTTGCCAGATTGAATGGCACCGTCTGATCGTCATCGTTGTGCGACGAGGAGCGTCCGGTATCCATGCAGTCCAGCTCGTCACCAACGATCACAATGCCCTCCTCGTCGTCCTCGTCCTCCTCACCCTCGAGAATAATCGAGGGCGCCTGTGACGAGGGTGACGCACCGGTCGTGTTGGTTGTCGTGGTGGTGGAGAAGGCAGTGAATGGACTGGACGTTGGCGCAGTGGTTGTGGCCGCTGTGGTGGTGATCATTCGCAAATGAAGGGACTCTTCGTACGACGACATGGCCTGATTCTGCGTGGACGACAGATCCAGGTGTTTAAAGTCGTGCGCACAGAGCGAGGCGGGTGAGCGCAGATCGGGTGGAGGTGTGAGCAGCGGAAAGGATCCAAATGGCAGATGATTCAAGCCACTTGGCGGAACGGGCATGCCCATTTGTTGGGGCAGGACTAGCGCGTGGGCCATTGACGAGCGGCCGTCATGCGGTGAGATCTTTCTGCGCAGATGAGGTGAGTGAAGCTTGGGATTGGGATTTGCACTGTGTCGATTGCGAGATCGTCTCGAGCTGAATTTTGTGTTGCAACCCTTGACGGTGCACTGATGCATTTCACGCAGGTGGACAGCACTGAAGTGAATTTTCAGGGCGCCCTTGTCGCAAAAAGTCTTCAAGCACACGTTGCACTGCACACGCTTCTTCCCCGTCGCCGGATTGATGAAGGGTGTGCCAAGATTTGGCGGTAAATTTGACGATGTTCCCCACTGATTTCTTTTGCCTGGTGACTGGGATTTTCGGCCAGGCATGCCTGGCGGCCGTCCAACCCCCGCGACCGATTGCAGAGACAGTGGTCTGGGCCGCTGCTTGTCCTGTCGCGTCGAGTCTCTTCTGCTCAGGTTCAATGCACTGCCCGAATTCTCATCGTCGTCCTCAGACTCGGATTCAAATTCACTGCTCTTCTCTCCCACACTCAGCGTCTCGCCAATCTGTCCGCCCGACGTGGCATTGAGTTTGCCCATCGAGTGATGCGAGAAATTAACGGGAAAGTTGGGAGGAAGAGCACCCGAGGATCCAGCCACAGCCAGGGGATGTCCAAAAGCCAGAGCCGTCGTGGAGATTGGGGCTACGGGCATGGGTGGCCTGAGCTGCGACGCGTTTGTCGAGTGTGGTGGACTGTGTGGACTCTGTCGCATGGCTTTACGCTGCTGGATCAATTGCTCGAGCGGCGGTGGAGCCAAATGGGGAAATCCGGCCAAGCCGAGACCGCCCAACTCGCGAAAATCAAATGGCTGCATATTCTGCAGTCGATTGAGCGGCGAGGACAGGTGTGAACTCGAGGACTCGAGGCTTCTTGGCGGCGAGTTGGCCACACAGTTGGTGCCAGGGTTGACCGCCGTTGACGTGGAAGGCGTATAGTGCTTCTGCGCGGACGGCGACATGGAGGGATGCGAAGACGGTGGCGGCGGTGGCGGCAGCGAGGATGCTAGGCGAGAACCAGGATGCGGCAGACGACAGTGAAGTAGGTGCATCGATGGCGGCAGGTGAGCCAGTGGCATAGTCGGCGGCGATGGTCGTCGGCTAGGTGACATAGCATCCGACGACGCAGTCGTTCCAGCAGCGAGCAGTAGCTGCTGCACGAACGGACGCGTCTCCGGAAATCTGAGGAACTGCTGCAACACCAGCGGCTCCTCCTCAGCTGAGCAGATGCTCCATCGGTCCAGCAGCGGGCCGTTCTGCGAGTCCTGAAACCACAAAACAAACAAACGATTTAATTTTGTGATTTTGTGTTTACATGTGGTGCACATAGATGGGCCATTGAGAGAGGTGAAAAATGGGGCAGACTGAGTAAACTTTCGTCGCAGGAGTGTGGGATTAAAATAATCAAAAGTCTCAAGTATATATGGCATCTTATAAATTTAGGGTGACGGTGTATACCAGACTTGCTGTCAGTTTGTCTCGTGCACTGTCGAATGTTTATTTATGCATACCGGACGTAACGCAGCGACGACGCTTTTCGCATCGAGCCTGTATATTTCCTCAGTGGATTGAGAGAAGACCGCCCGGTGTGCCCGCGAGCTCTGATCTCGACTACACACACTCTTTATCATTTTACAATTTATCAAAAAAAAAATATATAAAGTACGTATTAGTCTGCTCAAAAGACGTTACATTAATTTTTTTTCTACAATACATATTTTTATTATTTTTCAGAAGAGTAAAATGACCTGATCATCAAGTTAACCAGGTGATTTTTTCACACATACTATACATCTAACACCTCTCCTCTGCTCCGTGCTCATCACGATATATCCACAGCCAAAAGGTACTTATATACATATATGTAATGAGAAAAACTTATAATTGTCATGAGCAGTAGAATCACTGCGCGTTTGGCATAACCCATGAACTCGAGGCGTCGAAGGAATCGGTCTTGGTCCGTTAGCGTCCATCATGATCGCCGGGAATTAAAGTCACGGAAGCATCAGAGAGAAGTGCATCAGAGGAATGCAATAAGAGACAGAGTGTGCTTGGGCAAAAGCAAAATCAAGAAAAGGAAAGAAAATAAAATAAAAAAGCCACATACTGCGGGCATAGGTCGTCCCTTGGCGTGTTTTCCGCACAACACACAGCATCATGGACGCGAGCGAGTGCGCGCACGGTAGTAGGCGACTCTGAGATTTAAGTATAGGCCGGCACTGGAGCGGTCATAGGCGTCGTAACGCTCGCTATCATCCATCTCCGTGTATAGCGAGTGCCTCGGTAGATGGTCCATTAAGTAAATTCATCCTCGGCGCGTTTAATCGCGCTGCATATATAGTCGCCATCTATAATTCGACGATAATAATCGATTGGCGAACTCTTCCGCGCGCGCGGCTACTTGCAGCTCCAAGAAATTACTCGAACATGTTGATGCACTGGTGTTTATTATTCGTATATGTATAGCGTGAGCACGAATTAGATTCTCTGATGCGTGAAACACACAGATATTTATATCCACACACGCGGCGCGGTTCCTCGCGTCCAACTAACTTACGTAAAAGGATCTCTACTCGCGTCCTATACCAACGTGGGACTCGAATTTTAATCCTCGCACGCGAACGCGGCCCGCACTCTTTCTCCCTCCCTGCCGCGCGCATTCGTCACGCGCGACGTGGCGCGGCCGTCATGGAATTCGGGTCGCACTCGACGTCAGGTTGCGGGAGATCGTGAGATCCTGATGATGCTATATTCCAACTATAAACCTCATACATATTGAAGCTGATATATTTCAAATTGAACCTCGCAATTTTATTATATATTTAAACGCACACGACGTACTATATGTCCTCTCGATTGCATCAGTTAGAATACTCGATCTCCGCGGCTGCCTGATGCCTGGTGCCATCTCGCGCCCGGTGCGCCAACTATCGCGCATTCTCGGCGCACGCACACGTGAAGCCAGGAGAGGCAATCGAAGGTGCCATCCGTGACTGGACACTGCATATGATTTCACGCTCGGCGGACCTGTCTTATTCGTGTGTAGAAATCGTGAAGATCTCAAGGCGGATTGTATCCGCTTTTAAATTGGATTGCAACTGCTTCGACCTCCTCCTCCTCCTCCTCTTCTTTTTTTACCCGCTGTTTTTTTCCGTTTTTTTGCAACAATTGTCGCCCTCTTTGTCAGCTCTGTGTTTACATTGGAGCGCAAAAAAAAAAAGAAAATTAAAATGAACGCGCTGATTGAGGGGAAAAAAACGAGGATTGGTTGGAAAAAGTTGATTGAAATCGCGAGAGAGATTAATAGAGGGCAGTTTCGGAAGCGGCGCATCCTGCATGAATATTTACAAAAAAATTTTTTTGTCGCTTTTTTGATTCGCGGTGTCATAACGGTATATACGAAATCGTCCGGTGACCAGGCGCCTTATGAATATATAGCTCTAGTATGTCGTTCTCTCTCTGATATGCATAAAATATATAATAATTTGACGGGCCGCGGGCGATTTTTAGATGAATTATAATGCCGCGAGGGGGAAAAGAAATATCAAGACATATATTAGGTCTTTTCACCTTCCTTTCCCAGGGTTTTTGCAGCTATAGAGACAATAATTTACATATGAAATATGTTTTATTTATCCCAAAATGCCCCCAGCAATTTTGCTCACTCGCAGAGACACTCTCTTTGGAATATTGTATTATAACTGCGATGATGGCCGGGTCATCAAGCATATTTTCATTACTCCAGGTCAGTTTCTGGCCGAGGAAAACATTTTATAATTTGCACTGCATCAGTGTAACAAATACTTTGCTCTGTCATATCTCTGATTGCCTGTCTGCCTGTCACGATTTTTTCTTCCCCATTCGCATCCGAGACTGCGCGCGGTATAAATGGCGTGAAGTAATCACCATTTTACGCGGCTGTAATCAGTGTGGCAGCCACGACGACGATTCAGGACGGAAAATCAATCGAGGGGGATAGTTAAAGATGAAAAAAAAATTCAATGATAATAAATCCAGGTGTGATCGATGATTAGCGATAATAACTCGCGCTCGCGTTTCCTGCCAGTGCATTATTTCTCAATTTGATGACGCGCGTTTGAAAACATCAACGGCGGTTAGTGATTTTCGTGTGTTGTTGTCGTGCGGACTCGTAAATATCAATTGATGTGTGGAGTAAGGAGAAAATAATTGAAAAAAAGATTTAAAAAATCGTTTATATACTTGGATTTTTGCAAGACTTTTTCGCCTTTCTCTGTCTCTCCGCGCGCGGAAGACAGATCATTAGCGTAAACGACCCCGACGGCAAACGAAACTTGTTTTTATCGCCGGCGGAGAGCGATTTCGATCTCGTTAATTCAATTTTTTGTCGCATTCAAAAAGTGATCTTTACGCGGTCGATAAAGCAGAATAAAAGAATAATAAGGAAAGAAGGAAAAAAAAATCTGCCGTTAAAAGTCTATCTCTCGTTGTGAGATGGAAAATATATTTCCGTATCTTGTGTATATGATTTTTATTGAGCGTATAATCGTTAATATCACGACGCACATTTGCCCATTACAAACCGCCGCCAGTTGTAATACAATCTCGATGATCACTCTGTATTGTATATATGTATATATGCGCTCGCGGTACAGTCGGGAGTAAGAGTCGCGGATTTTTCGGTGTCTTCACAGGCCAACAGTACAGCACTCGATGCGCAGAGAAGCTATCCAGAGTGTCCTTATACACACGGACATGAGAAACCGGTTTTCCATACGTTTAATTTCACGCTAACGTCTCTGCAATTCAGTTTGCATGGCTATATACTTCCCATTTTCTATGCGATATACATTGAAGCGGAGAAAGAGAGACTGTTATGACGCTGAAGATACCAAGACAGTCATTAATAATCACTTTGGTGGTCACCCCGCTTATATGGCTCTCTCTCAATTTATATATATGTTTCCGTGCAAAATTTCGCGAGCACGCAATCGCGCGCAAATCCCTCGTCGGCGCTCTCTCTTTCTCTCATCCAATCGTGTGTGTGTGTGTGTGTGTGTGTGTGTGTGTGAGTTCTGATGGTGCATCCGTTCATCCGCAACCATAACCGATTACACGCGACTTTGACGCGTCGAGTTCCGTGTTTTCGCATTGCATGCACGCAAGGGAAATCCGTGCAATACCTAGTTTTCCCGAAATAATTTTTTTGCTCTATCGTTTTATTTGTCACACTTATTATTATAAATCACTGCAATCCGTCGGTTGTTAATATGTCACATTTTTTTCCTTTAATTTTCCGAAATTTTCCAAACACTGGCACACTAAACGGCGCACTGTGATGTTTTGTCTCCTCTGATGCGGATGACACGGTGGTGCATAGGTACATTCCCTGATGGCTTTGTGTCCTCAGAGTCGAGCGCTTGGATAAATAAATTGACGTGGCATAGACGTATGGCTTTCTTTCTGATGCTGTGTGTCGTGTCGTTCTCACTCTCTCAGAGAGGCCTATACTCTCATCTCGGCCGACGACGAGGCACATTTTATTTTTAGTCGACGACCATAAGTCACCGTACTGCCTGTACACAGAGGCCACACATCACATAAGATCTTATTTTCGGAGCAATCTTCCTCGAGTGTGAGAGAGGATATGACCAGTGATCTTGACATGACGATCACCGGGTGCTGGTATGAATCGCTGTGTGTATGAATCGCACATTGCCCATATGGATCGTAGTCGTCAGTAGATTTTTACTGTTACCAGAACACATAAACAACTCTGAAGCACGTGTCAAAAACAATTCCAATCTCTGTATCTCCGAAAAATCACTGTATATTACCAATAGCGAATCAAGAGGAATTTTGGCCTACATTTAAAAACCATATTTCTCACACATAAATTATACTCGTATTTTTTGTTATCATATCGCGATTGACTTGTCTCGACACCAATTCCACCATCATAACTACACGATAAAATTAGCGAGACGTGTCAAATGTGTCGTCGTGGGGCGTGGGAGTCGAGGTCAGAGCAAAACAATCTTTCATACAGAGTCGTCGTCGTCGTCGTCGTCGCGTCATGTCATCGCGCAGGAGTGATAACAGTTGTCACACATGATAAAAAAAAATTGTTTTTCTCCCCGCGTGCAACACGATGATCAATCACTCTCTCTAGCATGAGTAAACAGGGTAAAAATACAAATAACACGACGACTCACCTGCAGTATGTATCCTCTAGTGTAATCCTCGTGGGTCCAGCCGAATGCGGCTAGAAGACGTGTCACTTTCGCGTGTGCCAACTGGTTAAACAACTGATCGAGAAGTATTTTAAGTCGAATAGGTAGCGCGCGTGAGCCGTAAAGGACGAGGGATGCGACGTCAAACACGGCCGTCGGCTCGACAGTCTCTGAAGCCGGTGGACTCTCCTCCTTCTCCGCGACCTCGCGGCCGTCCCCACTACCATGGTCGCCGCGTAGCTTTACCCTCCCTTCGGCGCTTTTGTCCTCCCTACCAGGACGTCGTGGGCCGGTGGCGACATCCCCACCGCCGCCAGGACTAGCCGGCTGGAGGCTTGACAGTCGCGCGAGCGCTGCAACACACGTAAAAGCAAAGAGTAAAAGCAGCGCGTCCCAATACACATGAACTGCGGCCCGTGGTGGGGGCGCGCGCGACACTACATACACGGATGTCGCGTAGAGACGTCGTTCGGACGCGACGACGTCGCCGCAGGACTGTCCCCACCACTGAGGCCCCCCACCCGCGCGCACCTGCGTGCGTCGAAGAGAGAGCGACTACATATACACACATCCAGCGCAGTCGGTACTTACTTATCCCCCACTCGCGCGGTCGCCAGCGCGACCTCCTACTCTCAGTCCTTCCGCCCCCGCTCGTGGACGTCACACTGTCCCCACTCCTGTGATCTCCACTCGCCCGCACGAGACGTACTCTACTCGGAATCCTGGCGCGCGCGATCCGATATGCCATGCCACCAGTGCCATTATGAGGATCTTGCGCTCTGCAGTTGTGCGTTTCATGAGACATCATCACATGCACGGGAAAGCGCTTACCCTATACTGACAGTGCCTGATAATCGACACGCTTTTCGCTCTGTCTATGAAAGCTACTGATGATGCAGCCTCACGCAGCTGTGTGCCGCCGAGTTGAAAAATTTACGACCCAGTGCCCATGTGAAATATGGATGTCGATATATATATGATATCGGTGGACCTCGAAAATGAACTCGCTATTGACGATGATTTTTTGAATGTTTCATATAATGGGGAAAAACTTTTTATTTAGTATATTTTAAATGATAATTTTTTTATGTTCACAGATGCTTTTCGATCTGAAAGTCCTTCTGTAAAGTCATTCCCGAAACAAATGAGTGCGACCACCTACCGGCTGACCAAAGCGAACGAGTGGTGTATATACTGGAGACAGCCCGCGTGGCGACAATAATAGTTTCGAGAAAAAGGGCTTGGACAAAATTTTCGCCCACGACGACGACGACGACAAGTTTTCTTTCATGTCATGAAAGAGCAGTAGTTGAAAACAATAAGTTTGCAATATTTTAGCCCTGTGTGAAAAGTTTTCAGTGGAAATCTGTACCAATGGTCATCCATTAATATTATTTTTAATGTGTTTTTCTTTCTTCTATAGCCATGTAGTTTTGCCGCGAATGACCATCACGGTAGCACAATAAATGCGCCCAAGATAATCGCTCTGGCCGACTGATGTGGATGAAGAATATATATATATATATATACCTTGATGATGAGAAAGTTCCACAGTGATACTATTCACTTGGGACGGCAGACACATCAACGTACGAAGAAACGAGTTTCTTATACGACTCTCCACCTCTTGTGGGCGCTTCGATCGATAGCATTAAAGAGCCGGTAACACGAGCGAGAATACGCGGTCTCGCCTAGTGGCCGAGCTTATTGTCATATAATGTATACGATCCTCGGCGGGAGACCCTCGAAATCACAGCGCGCGGCTTTTCTTCATTCTTCGCGTCGAGCGCGTCTTTTGGTCGAGTGTATCCCCCCATCAGCATCACCTCAATAGAAATCATGGAGTCATTCCGATTGGGCGCCACTTGTCATTAATGACTCCACGATTTTTTCGATTTAATTAAAGACCGATGACGATCGCGCGCCACCTTTGCAGCAGAGGAAAAAATAAATTATCTTTCACTTGGTCACTGTTCGGGTTGTTTTGCTTTTATTCATCTTTTTTTTTTTCGTGTTATCGAGGTCTCATCGTCATTCACCACTATGGCCATACCATCACGCGGGAGTATTAAAAAAAACATTGAATATTCTCTCGGGCATTTCTTTTTTTTTTCCAACGAAATCGTATTTCCCCACTCGGTCGCGTAATAAACAAACGGGATTACGCGGCCAGTTCACCCTTCTGCCATTTAGCGGATTGCCTGTGTGTGGATTCTCTCGCTTGTTCGGCGCACACATGTGTAAAAGTCTCTCCATTTATTGCATTCAGCTTGCTCACAGATGAGCCTTCGTGCAGTATATATTTTCAATGCTATATCATCATCTCGCGCATGTATTTTGCTGTCAGATTTCTTTTAGTTTTGAAAATTTTTTTAAACTATAGTATCTACTGTTTGTATAAAATTTTACCACGTTATTCGTTAAATTTTTCAACAAATTTCATATAGACAGATTAGAAAGGAATTTTTATTGTTTTGAATAATTTAAAAAATTAAACTGAATATAATAACCCGTTATTGAATTACGTGAAAAGTCCATTGACCTTAATGAAAATATGCCCGCGGATGAGTTGGAAAATAAAAATGTGTGAATATTTGCAGATTTTATTTTGCATTGAAAAAGGCACGAAGCGATGACGTTCCGGGCGGATTTGCGCACGTTTCGTGTACTGTACGTCCCTTGTCCCGCACGCATCCCCAATCACCGTCAATGTTTGGCTGGATGCCGTTATATGCGATGAAAATATTCCAAACGCCATAGCAGAGAGATAAAAAAAAAAGCACGAAAAAATTCAATACTCGCGCCATGTCGATCAAGTTTAATTAATCACTGTATACATCGCGTGTATATATTTTTTTAGAGATGACTATATATATAATCCATGTAGTAACCGTTAATTAACGCAGTGCATACAACCACAACGGCAAATTTTCACTAAAATAATATGGGGAAAATAAGATATAGAATATAAAAAAATACTGAATCGAGAAAATTGAAAAAATGCCCTGTGTGTGTGCGGATGAAAAGGCATTTTTCAAAGTGGATTTTAAGCATCTACTCCATTGTTGTGTCTTTGAGTTTAGCGAGGCATCCATTGTTGGATTTAAAGTCGCTCTTTGTGCATCCACGAAGACGGCGCCAACCTTGAACAATGCCGAGTTGGGCATATCGTTGGCGTAACTAAACGCCACCGAATGGCGTATCTGTCACCAGCATGACATGAGCGCACCACGGTATATATATGTATACCGTGGACATATCTTTCCGGGTTATACCGGTCAAAATGCAAATGGACTAGGCGACTATCGAATTTCAACCTGTCCCGCTGTCAGGCCCGTGCCCCCATTGTGCCCCTTCGCGGGCCCTAACTTCCGTCCATTGTGTCCCGCTAAAAAGGGGAATAGTCACAACCCGGTTAGAGATCCTTCTCGATTCGCATCGCGCACAGTTCATCTTGTACTTTTCAACAATGGTCACGACCACTGCAGAAGGAAGGGGAGAGTTTAAAAATCAGTCTTGTCTGCATACCATCATAGTGACACACACTACTAGCAAAAAAAAATTTTTTTATCCTAAAAAAATATTTTTTTGACACTTGAAATAATTTTTTTGTTATTAAAAGACCCTCTCGAGACTTTTTTTGTCAGCAATTGGGCCTCATGAGATGCTAATAACATTTTTTTAGACAGAAAAATTTGTTTTACAATTAAAAAAATATATATATATATATCTCATGATAAAAGCATTGAAGGGGAAAATGGGCCTTGTATATATTTTTTTTATATTACAAAAAATTTTTATGATTGTAAAATTGACTAAAAAATTTTAAGTGTCTTCTGGATGATTGCAAAGGCGGTGTGTGTCATTTATCAGAAAAGATCATTTTTTACCCTCGAGCTTTCGTCACGCATTTTCGGACCTGAAATTATCCAATTTTCGGAAAGTCCGAGAAGAAAACAATTATTTTTCTGGTGCGAGAATAAAAAATTCGTCGACCCTAATTTTATATATAGACTATTAGTCTTTTTGGGCCTTGTGGAGGGAGGTGGCGAGCATCTCTAGGGGTTGGAGGGGACTCTCTGACGATTGCAGATGAAGCTATCGTGAATATAACGACAGTGTCAGTTTGTACAGCACTGCAAATAGGCGCTGGCGAGAGTCGCTGAGAGACAGGGCGCGTGGGTAAATGGTATGTAAACTGTACCCGGGCGCGCCCTCTCCACCTTTTCCGATCTGCGAACTCGCGATGCCCTGTGCTCGCTCGGCAAACTCCATTAAAACATTATGCACGTTCCAATGCGCTTGGAAAATCAAATGTGCCCGCTATAAACCATGTAGACCTCGCTACTTTAGAGTGTATACGACGTAAAGCAGATATTCCGAGGAAAAATGTAAATTAATTTTTTTTTTTACTATTTTTCACATTACTATGAAAAAATTTTTTTTATTGTTTTTCTCTCATTATAAAATATAATTAATAACTTGTGGAAATGCTTTGTCAAAAATTTTCCACAACGGTAAAGGAAGTATACCTCTGATGCTGTATCATTAATTTTTTTGGTCGTGAGACACGAATAAATGATGAGACTCGAAAAAAAATGGGTCCGTGGGAGCAGGTGTATATTTTGTGTATATGGATTGTGCAGGAAGGGCAAAAGGATCTCTCTCGATGATGACACGACACTGTCGCGTGACGTTGACTTTCTTTGATCATCACCGCCGCACTTCTGAGACACACATCTCGTCGCGAGGAATTTGATCTTATGATATAACTGATGGCTGCAAAAGTCTCGCGCGACATTTTCACAAGTGAAGCGCCCATCAGCGCCATCAAATACACCGAAAATAATCACGGGATTGACTTTTGGCCATCGTGGAGTCGAGATCGACCACTTGAAATTGTCTGGAAAATTTTTTTTCTTCTTGAGAGAGGCCGCGCGCGATGATAGATAAATCTAGTTCTTCCGGGTCCCTGCACGAGGTTTGTGAAATGCTTTGTGCCCTGGTAAATCGGCGGGATCAGAAAAACCAAAGCAGTAGAATGGAGCGAATAGGGAATGTCGCGACGACGTTTGTCTTTTGAGTGTTTTTGCTGATGGGGATAATAATTTCGGAACAACCAAGGCTGTTTAAGTCAGATAGTCGTGCGGGTGAATAAACACTAGGTAAAACCACGCGGATTATTCGGCAGTTGAACTTTTTCAAAAAATATCGCCCCCAATGGGATTAATCGTTTAGAGAAAATGAAAAGACATTTGAGAATTTACTCAAGCAGAAATTTATTCTATTTATTGTCCACGCTCTTAAAATTTAATTTTCTTATCACATGGGGGTGGAATATAGGGGTGTAATGAGTCGGATAAAAAAATATTTTGTGGTATTTTAACTTTTTATAGATTGGAAAAACGCTAAAAGAGGATACATTGTACTACAATCATGAGGATGATTTTTTTATAATTTATTTTGTATTGAAAAAATTAAATGATCATGTTTGAATGATTTTTCTCACTTGTTTATATGTTAACAGGGTCAAGAGGGTCAAGAAGGCGTCCCCCTATGCATGCGCAGGTAAAAGTCATTTTATCAAAGATGATGTTTTCAGTGATGAAAAAAATTTTTTTTTGAACAAAGACTGGCCGATTAATTAATCTTTGAGTGTCATCAGGTGGAGCATCTCGGCGCGCGGCCTTTGAAGGACGGAATTGATGTGGTAGAACCCCTGCATGAGCACAGCGCGCACGGACAATCGCTCCTGCTGGTACGAAATTTGGAAAAACGCTATATACACGCAGTGTAACGCACACGACACAGCGCCTGTCTTTTGTTTGCCTGTCGCCGCTCGCGGTGCACGCCCGAGATCTTTAGAGAGATCGAAAAAACCTCGTCGAGGGCATATGGAAGCAAGGTCCTACTCGTCATCGTCGGGGCCTCTGACGCGCGAGATTCGACAAAGTTCACCCAACGGTGAGAAACAAAGAGATGAAAGGAAAATCCGACCTGTATATTCATTTTCATTTTTTTCCGGATCAAAACTGACTTAATTAATCTTCATTTAGGTATGTTGCTTAGAAAAAATTTTTTATTTCATTTAAAACTATATATAAATAATGAAAAATAGTAACAAATATTTTTTAATATCTTTGAAAAGTAGGTTTAAATCGGATTATTACATAAAAGTTCAGATATAGTGTCACTAATAATGCCAAAAACAGCTATTTCCACATCTTTTGAGTAGAATAACCTACGTTGAGTCAGCCAAATCTGTTATTTTCTGTTTTTTTCAGTTGAATCATCTTTAATAATAGATCTTATGATGTTTGGAGAGGGAAAAAAAATTTTTTTTCAGTCAAATTTTCAAAGGGAATATCTACTGGATATCTAGAAGTTTTTGTGATTTTTTCGGTTTTTTGCTGATAACTCGATAACTAAGCGAGATAACGAAAAATAACATGATAATTAAATGATTGCATATCCGATTCCCTACAAGAAATGTAGAATACATTTTTTCAATATTTTGCTTCATTTCTGAGATATTTTGAAAATTCAAAATTTTTTAAAAATCGGTAATATCTCAAGTACTAAGCAAGATACAAAATACTTTTTTGGACGTTTTTTTTTTTAGGAAATTTTACCCCCAAAAATTTATCTTCAATAATATTTTTCGTTATCTAGCTTATTTGCAGAGTAATCGGTAAAAAACGAAAAAAAAAAAAAAAATCACGAAAACTGCGATATTTCCAAGAGGTACATATACTCCTTTTGTAAAGTTTCATTAGAATTTTTTTTTCATCTCAACCAAACGTTCTAAAATCCATTTTACGTACGTTTACATAGAATATTGGCGTCTATATTATCAATAATTTTTTTCTCGATAGATTTTTTTCTATTATAGAAAGGCCTCTCGTCGAAGCTTTCTTCAGGTGCAGTACTTACATTGATAATAATATAGCGCAGAATTTCCAGTAAAGGTGAGACGCGAGTGTAAAGTACCTCTAACGGTATGGGGGACCTTGGATGATTGATTCCAGCGAAAACGTGAATCAAGGAGTAATTTGTCAAGCTGTCGGCTGTGCCACGGAAACGAAGGAGAGAAAGATCGAACGTCAACTTGCACTCTCTGCCGCCGCGCGTTAGTTAAAACAGCCAAGATACGAATCACTTGGATATGAGCCTCTAACCCTAAGGCAAAAGAGTCGGCGCAAGTGAGAATATCTTTCCCGGTATGTACATACATATACAAGAGCAATCGTAATTTTCTGCACGCAAAGTCATACACGCGCCTGCGCGCAAACTCAAAAGCCGCATCGACAAAGACTTTAAAAACCATCTTGCGACACGAGCGATAACTTACACACACATTAACACAATTGGATAATTAAATCTCAGGAAATATTATTTAGTACTTTGCACACTGCATATATATATACATTTTTTTTTCTCTAGATCCATAATAATCCCTGCTCGTTGAATTATATACTTTGCTTAAAGTCACACATCGTTAATTTCCTCTCTCTCTGTGCGCGCGCCAAGTGACAATGAGTTATTCATTTGCGTGGGTTGCGACGTTCAGATGTCATAAATCGTGTTAATTAAATCCGTGCGACGATAGGAGTAGGCGCGCGCACAATGTCTCTCTTTATTTCACACTATTTTGCTACAGACTTTAACAAACGTGCGTGCATCACGCAGGTAAGGCGAGGATTGTTATCGGCTGAGTAATTCGGTGTCGAAAGAGAGGCACACGAGTGTCGCGGGTGCGCGTTCCTTGAGCAAAAGGCGAGATATTTGTGTTTACATGTGTGCCAGAGGTAGAAAATTCGAGTCTATTCGAAAAAAACAGAGCCATACACATTAATATATATGTGAAGCGACGGCAGAACACTGCAGCCAAAGATGCGACCTCATAAACAGATGGGTCTTATGGCCGGAAAAAATCCACCGGTGACACTAAAATCTTTGAATTTACACCCGTAACCAACATTTATGCTCGCTTTGTGCCACCCCGCGTTTCTCTGTATAGATAGGATATACCATTGATGTCTCTGTTAGCCCAATTAGGCCCTCGTAAAATCGCCCTAAACATTTTCCACTGTGCGCATCATCTCAGAGGCTTTGCACAACCCTCTGTCACGGCTAGTATATATCTTAAAAAATACTTTTCAAAATTTACATTCAATATTTTTATGATATATTTCTTTCAAAGTATAGAAAATAAAAGTAAAATATAAAGGGTTTTTAAGATACATGAGCAGAATATTTTAGAGATTCTGAAAATTATGCCAAAAAATTAAACATTTTTCCGTTTTATCTCCTCTAGATATGACTTTGCCCATTTGATTGAACCTGTTCGAAGTTTGCCGGAGCAGCTTAGTGACATTATAAAAAAAGGTAGAAAAAATAGAAATTTATTCTTAAAAAAATTTTTAATGTAAATTTTTTTTTATTCAAATTCTGCAAATGTCGTTGAAAATTTCTAAAATATCGACATAGATGCATCAAATAATGCTGAAATATGTTGATATTTCAATTTAATCATATACCTTAGTTTAAAATTTTTTAACCTAATTTTTAATGCATAGTTTCATCTATTCTGATGTAACATATGATAACCCGTTGCATATTGTAATATCTCACTTATCATAATATGTTATTTATTTTAATATAATGATTTTCAATAGAAAATATGATTCATATTTCAATACATCGTGATATGTAATAGATTATTACATGTTATATATGCATAATATATGTTATATAGACAGTATTTCACCTCTGAATAATTAAAGTATCAAGTTCAGTGCAAATAGACACATCTATGCGAGGTATTTTCAACTATTTATGTATTAAATATTTGTGATGATCAATTGGGGATTCAATTTCACCCCTATTTTTTTTTTTTTTTCATAAACCAACGCTTCTTTATGTTCCAGATATATCAAATAGAGTTGAGGATGTGCGTGTAACGTGGATTTTCCCGCGTTGAAGCAGAAAACTGCTCGCATCGAATCGCATCTTCACCGCAGGGGGTATTGACGTCCTCCCTCTGATGGCTCTTTAAGATCTCATTTAGATAGGATGCATCACGCTGAAATAAAATATCCCACCGTGTGTGAACATGTACGTACACACTCGATCGCATAATATTACCTATAACAAAAAGTATCGAGTAAAGTCTAAAAATACATCCAAGTCACTTTCAACAATTTTTTTTAATATTCCGCGCGGGATCGGGGGCGTCATCGCCGTAAAGCCAAATGAAAACAACAAAAAACTAAACGAATATATATATATCCCGTGATGGCCAACCGGCAGATTCTAATGATTTTTATTTCCTCTCTCTGGCAGGGTGAGAAGATGATGGGCGAAATGGAGATAACGAGGGTGGAGGATATGAGGAGACGAAGCCGGCGAAAAGAGATTTTATCCGATTCAGTGGGAGTCCATCATCGTCAGTTCACGTCGATATGTGTATACAATGCCATCACACAGCCGGCAATATTACAGCCTTGACAAATTGCCGCGGCGAAGGCTGACTCTGGTAATTACGGGGCAGCAGAGAGGACCCGAGAGAGGTAGTAACACACTACTTATACATTATACTCCAGTGTCTCTGTGTACTAGGCATTTTCACGTGCTTTCGCGCGCGTCGCTCCGCGCTGGCTTTAGTTATACACATCATCAAGCAGTAAGGAGTAGTGCAGCACACACAATCCATATCTTTCTCTGCGGATATGTGATTGAGAGTTGGCGATATTGAACGGGAGAAATCCTCAGGTTGCTGACCTCATACGTGCACATTTATTACACGGCTCTGGAATGTCTTCATGTGTGTGAGTATATAGGTAACACACGTATGTAGGATTTTTTTGACTGACAAAAATCAAGATTTTTTTACCGCACAAAAACACCATATATCCTTTCACCTCTGCTCGAGATTTATCAACGTTTCATTTTTTTCTACTCTTTTTTTATTGTATATCTCATAAACCGTTCTCTCAGGATTTTTTGTTGCGCGTATATAGCACACGTATCTCTCTTCTGTGTGGTGTACCAGCCATCTGTAAATGTCGCTGGCCCAAGCAGCGCGCGACTCATTAGCACGCTGAGTGCCCTGAAAGTTTCCAGAGGCTAATTGCAGAATGATTATCACTGTGTCGGCAGAGTTTACGTGATTTTTGTTTTGTTTTTGCTCTCTGTGTGTAATTTAATTTTTTATTTGCCCCTGACTAAGAGAAAATTAAGTTCATCATCGAAACGTATATAGTAAAGAAGTTGTGTAAAATAGAGTATACATTGGCGAGAGGTTATGGATATTTTGTAGGTTTATAAAATACGCGACGCGGGCCAATAAACTTTGCTTTTTGAGTTTTAATTAAGGTGCACGCGAGAATGAGATAAAGTTGAATGCTGACGAAAATTTTATTAAGTTTTACAAAAGAGTGTTTCTCTGGCGCCCCATTAGCGTTACTAATTTATGCATCATCGCCGAGGAGTAACCCTTTTCCTCGCGTCTTCCTGCTACATCGTTCTCTCAGTTTCTTCCAAAGGTTTTTCGCTTTAGTTGGATATATACTTTCTACCCCTCGTCGTCGTTCGACCTCGCGCGCGTCGCTTAATTATTGTGTCGCTCACCCTCTAAAAGGTTCGGCGTCTTGTCCCGTGTTTTTGGTTCTAGATGTCATCCTATAGTAGAGCAATGCACGACAAAGGGCTAATAAACGGTTTCTATGATATATTCTAGAACATTTTTCCTCAAGGCCTGTCGGCAAGCATTGCACAAAGGAACAATAAATCCATAAATGCTTGTCCTCGTGAGAGCATCCCTCAAGGTCTTGTCACGTACTTGCCCCAGTTTCAATGCTGCATAAAAATATCTTGGTTCTAATATGCCATAAACCCGCAATTTTACTTTGTTATAATTTATTTTACCCCTTTAAATTTCAAACTACTATGTTTCTATATTTTGGAAATTTTCAGGAACCATTATATTTTTATAAATCCGCTTTTTTCGATCTTTTAAAACCGAAATTACTCTTGAATGATGAAAATCTTAATTCACAATTGAAAACGTTTTTTGTATCATCGCAGGTATAAAACCGCATTCAAGTGGTTTCAATATATTTCAAATTTTTTAAAATATCCAAACATATGTTCGATTTCAGGATTAAAAAATCTAGAAGTTTAAACTTGAACTTTGGCAAAAAATTCTCATCATTGAAATATTTTCTGAATTTATAATTGTTCTTTGTCAAAGATGTAAATCGTTAAATAGTATTTGTATTTTGTTTTCCATCAGATAAAAAAATAATTTTCTTAATGAGAGCGCGGCTGAGAATTTTCACAAATCAGCAGATAAATGTCCTTAAAGTATTTCCGAAGTGTATTAACTGATAATTTTGTTCTTGCTCAGTGCACGAGTGTTTTTCTCATCATCGTTGGGAATTTTCTTCTGCAATGTTCACGCGGCAATTTGTGCTGGTTTGAAGTGCAACTTATTTTTTTTCCTCACCACTTCCTCGTGAAATGAGAGCCAGGTGGCGTCCCCCAGGGTTGGTACGTGTGCATGGGAGTCTCTCTCCGGTCTCAATGTATATATAGGCCGTTTCATCGCGTGGCAAAACAACGTTACTTGCAATGAAACAAACCGCTTTGCTGATAAGACCCTTCGGCGTTTTTCCCATTCTACTTTTTCCCCCTGACCGCCCCCAGGATGACGTTCAACTACGTAAATACATCAACAAAAAACAATCTGCAGCGCTTAATTTCCATTCGCAGTGTTTAAAACTGGCGCGAAGCGCGTCGTCGTCCATTTTGTATTTTGATCGTGTCACCGCAAAAGCGACACATCATTGGCGCTCCTACCCCGCCAGGTGCTCGTGCGCGTCCTCGTGACGTCACTAATCCACCCATCATTCGTTTTTTGCCGCACTGTGTGCCGTGCGGATCCCTTGTCGAGGGTGAGCCGCGAGGGGCGGAGGGTGGCATTGTGTAATGGGCGCGGGGGATGCCATGCAGCTGCTAACGAGGACGGGTTTGTCGAGCTCCGACCATCCGTGGACTCTGTATACTCACATATACACACATCGACACACTTTTACAAATTTTGTGTATACAAAATGCGGAGATGCAGGCTCATGAAATGGCGGATCTTGATTTCAACCGACCCCTCGCTCTGTACAGATTGGATACATGCTATTTTTCAATCTCGCACAATAGCACTCGTAGTTCAGCACTTAGCAGTATAGAAAATTAATTATATAATACTAATAAAAGTAAAATTTCAATTATTCCTTAATCCAAAACCCGAGTAAAAAAAAATTAATACATGATCATGAATTCATATTAGTGAACAAAAAAGAACATTGATGAAATTTTAAAAGTCCAGCATGTATTAAAAATACATTTTTAATGACGAATTCCTGCTGAATGCTAAACTTTTTATACATATTTTAAATGTATACGTAATTTCTGATTTTTCTACAGTAAAAATACATCAAAAGTTCAGCACTCAACAAAAATTCAGTTTTAATACACGCTGAACTTTTAAAAGT
Organism: Macrocentrus cingulum; assembly: GCA_002156465.1. Classification (NCBI taxonomy): domain Eukaryota; kingdom Metazoa; phylum Arthropoda; class Insecta; order Hymenoptera; family Braconidae; genus Macrocentrus; species Macrocentrus cingulum. Next base: position 39,174 of record MVJL01000523.1, on the reverse strand, counting down.
TCATCAAATTTTCATATTATTTGTTTACCAAATAAATTTATGATGAATTCCTGCTGTATATTCATGATTGATCATGAAATTAATTTTTTTACTCGTAATAAGTCGGTTTCCATCAATATTTTTCCTTTTATAGACAATTATGAACCGGAAAAAACCTCAATTTCATATTTCAAGTGGTACTTTAGGTGCTCTCAGAGATTTAGAATTCATTGCTACATGACTATAAAGACAAATTTCAAGATAAGGGTTGTAAGTTTGGATTCCCATTGCTATAAGGGGCTTGATAAATCAGCAGATACTTTCAGAAGATGTTTTTTTCTTAAAATAAGAAAATGTAATGTGAGTTTTTAAAAATGTTGATAGTGATGAATGACTGTAAAATGATGTTTACTTAGTCTGATACATTTTTTATTGTCTAAAGAGGCGGTTTAACGAGATGGCGATCGAAAAGGCTGACCCAGGGCGACGTGGAGGCAGTTGGCTGAAAGGAGACGTGCAGGACGAGTCCATTGTTTTCCTCGTGTACAATCCGATCGCACTGAATTACACGCTGTCGTGCCTATAAGCCATGGGATATTGGATGCAAAGCCATCATGACAGCGCGGCGATGGCTCGTCGAGAGGTGGGCACAAGGGGATGGAGCGACAAGGGGTAGAGGAAAGTGAAGGCTCCGATATTACACATGCGTTGTGGGTGCACACACCATATGAAAGAGCTGAGCTCCCACTCAACTAGTTCTCATCTGTCCGCTTTCCCATGCGAAATAAAATATTGCTAATCACTGGTATCCAGGGACGCCATGTAAGTGCTGCCCCCTCGGATGATACACGTGAGTATAGTGTGTGCTCTTGTGACTCGCTTTCAACCGCACCGTGTTATTAATTCACGTGCCAAGTGCACATATACATCCAAGGGCATTTTTCCGACGACGTGTTCGCCGCCCCTGCGATTATGGGGTGGTATTCCGGCGAGGCACAAGCATGGCGGACTTTTTTCTACACGTATATATAAATTCGGTGAGTTTTATTTGTTGACAATCATATTTTACGTTTTTAAGTTTTTTTAGTGCTTGAAAATTGCTTGTATAATGGTGAACTTTTTTTTTTATGTTTGGGCATGGGAAAAAAATATGGTTAAAATATTTTTAGCGGTGCGATAAATTTTTTTTTTTGGCGATTTCATTTAAAAAAATTAAATTAGAACTTTTAGATTTTATCAAAAATTATATTAATATAATTAACAAAGGAAAAGCAGAACAACGATTGTGTTTTGAATTCATTTTACAGTTAGGATGTCTGAATCATTGGAGAAAAAAACCCCTTGAGTCCATCAAAAACCCATTGAAAAGGCAAATGTACTCAAGAGCCTCTACTACTCCGACAACCAATAATTCGAGTTATTTCACTTTGCATATACAATTGGTCATGCGACATGTCAGTTAACGATGGCTCTCGGCGTCGTATGTTGACGGAGGGGGATGGCGGGTGAATTAAATGTTAAAGCCGCGTACATTGAGAGGCGAAAGCTTTGTATCTGAGCCTGCAAAAGGGGTCGCAGACAGTAGAGTGTACAATAGAGGGCGTGTGTCTCTTCGTGTGCCCTATTTTCAGGACGCGACAGCCTCTCTGCTCCTTCTTTCATCCCTCGATTGTGTGGCCCCCCTCCAGAGTTGGGCCAATCGCGCAACGCGACGATTTTTATTGTGAAATATGAAGCGGCATCGTGGACGACGAGGGTTTGCCATATATTTTGTATAGGGCCTCTCGTTACAACCCCTTTTTGCTTTTCTCTCTCTCTCTCTCTGTGCGATGTTCTCGCGGGTTTTGGAGACGCAATCATGTGATTTAACGTGGTTATTAGGGTGCGGAAATTGATATTAATTGTATAGGATTTATTTTTTTTCCTTTCCTTCTGCGAAAGTTTGATGATGCGCGACAGGTGTGCCAAAAGTCTCAAACGCGATGAGAGTAGCAGAATTATATTTAATTTTGCCACTCTTGACCCAGATAATTGTCTCGCGTTTTTTGTCCATGCCACGCAGAGAGGGAAAAAAAGCCGTTTTGCAAGAGAGGGGAGAATTTTAAACTCTCAACTTTGCCAAAAAAGATTTCCTCGAATAACTGGGCCGCCCAATAGACGACTCTTCGTCGTAGTTCTCTCTTTTTTAGTTTATAGTTGGGTAGAAGTTTCGGCATCTCTTGCGTGACGCTTGGTTTATTTTTTGGCGAGTTTAACGCCAGGGAGAGAGATAAACGCGTTTTTAATTTTTATGCACGAGCGTCTCATTCAGAAGAGTGGATCGCTTGTGTATATATGTATACACTATACTGATGGTCGATGAGTATATATATAGTGAGGAGGATCGTTATGTCTTCCTGCGCCTTGTCGAACCTTCCCACGGATTTTGTAATTCGTTTTCCTGCTCGAAATCATAAATGACGGCCGAAAATAAGAGGACCAACAATTTTCTTCCACTTATTTTTATTGTCTTGGATATTTGTGTGCTCTCGCGAGATCGCGCACTCGGGATTTCGGTCGAGAGGGAGAGGGATAATTATGTGCAGTTGCATATTAGTTGGATTTTTTTCTGGACATATATCTTTCTGATCTGTGTGACGATGACGTATTTATAAGGGAGCCAGCGGGGGTAACATGTGTGTGCAGCATTTTGTAACTCGCCCGGACCGACAGACGTTTAATGAGTTTTGTTCGGTTTTGCGAGGGCGATAAATTCGTGATTGCTCATAGTCTACGTGATAAGGCGTGTGTGCGACGTTTGGCGTTTTCATACTTCCATTTTAAACCCGTTTCGTATACACGTATGTCAATGTCTCCTGCTAGAGGCACGCTTGTGTGCACATTCTCACGCGCGAAAAATTACTCTTTTAAGGTAGAAAATTGTTGATTTATTTGTAGGCACTGTTTTATAAATAATTTAATGCTTAAACAATATAATTATCATTTTAAATTTAAAAAATATTAATCAAAGTCGCATTTTTTATAGAAAAAAAAAAGTTTTTTTTCAAAAATAAAACCGAATTTTTAAATTGACATGACAAAAATTGATGGAAAAAAATGTTTAAATATTAAAAAACACTGTAATATATTCTAAATTTTGATTGTATTACAATTACAATTTTATTAAAATTTCCTCGGGAATTAAATAAAAAAAAATTCCGGTAAAAATAGTGTCACGGTACACTGTATAAGAAGGAGCATTGCAAAACGTGTGTTGTCGTGCGAACGTGCGCGAATAGCACCTTATGTTAATGGCGCCTGGGCTGCCATTGTATGGAGATCGAAAAAGACACGACGTGTGAGAGGTGGCTGAGGTGTGTGCACATCCACCGGCATCAGTTTTGTGGGAGCAACAATACACAAATAGTCCAAACCACAAAACAATATAACCAAACTGTCATCAATTTCGTCTACTGTCCAAGTATAATATTTCCACAATAAAAAAAAAATCCCTCCGCGTCTGTGCATAATTTTCCTGTCCATAAAAAAATTCACACAGAAAAAAAAATCTTTCTTGTGGGAAAATATAATTGCAGATATTATTTTTGATTTGTTTCATATATATGAGTAAGATACAATTATAAGGAGTGATTCTATGCCGCGGATTCGTGTCAGTGGGAATAATCGAGTGCAGTGCAGACGGAGATATGTCAGTGGCTGACGCCGGAGGGTGCGAGTGAGGTCGCCTCCTGCGGGCGCATCGCGAGCTTGAGGACGAGCAGCAACTCGTAAAAGTCATTTTACACGCTCGCAGGAGAGACAGGTCATGCCGGCCTTCATATGCCTTGAGAAAGATAAAAAAGATGATCGCGCACTCTTATATACACCGTACGCGTGCGACTGGCAGCAGACAAGCCTCCACTCGCTGAGATGCTTCGAGTTTTTCGAATATTCTCGCTTCGACCTCTCGCCTGCCGACCGTCACCTCACCGTCAGGTGTTAATAAAACTCATCGATCACACAAGCTTGACACTCGATTTTCCAAGGTCACTTTTCAACAAAAAAATATCACCCTATCAGTCGGAAAATTGACAACCCAAAAATTTTTTATAATGACAATTTGAGGGATTAAAAAAAAAGAAATAAGTGGCCAGATGTACGCGATTTCTCACTATACACAATTCCAAGAAACTAACTGTCGAATTTTTTTCCGTCGAGACGCATATTCGTGTCGACGTAAAAAAAAAACATACGTGTGCAGCACGATAGGTTATTACCCGAACATAATGAGATATATCTAGCGTTTAATTATGCCCAGCGTCTGGTGTGCGTCTTGAACGGGATTTCGAGAGGAGACACACGAGATGGAGAAACATGTGTCCCTCAATTTGATCCTTCGTGATCGGGCCGAGTCACTGCCGCGGTGAAATTTCAAATCAGGGAGCTTAGTTATGTGCCCGAATACCTGTATCTCCGGACGATACACCTATATGGATCCTATTGCCGTCTCCAAAGCGAGGGGCCAAAGGCAATAATCTCGATGGCCAATTACGCGCCGTCTCGTGGCCATCTGCTCGGCCAGATTCGAACGACCGTTCCGCCGATCGTCTTGCTCGCTGATATTTTTCATCCTGCATCACCCCGAATCTCAGCCCCATGGCTAAAAGATACGTTTCACGTATGTTTACGCCCTCGTTGTCCTCAAAATCTGCTTTTTTTCATTCACAAGAAAATCTGATAAAAATTTACTGTGACTCTATATAAAAATAGGGAGCAGATTAACCATTGTTTAGTATTTTATTACGTTATAAATTGGAGGGGATGGATAAAAATATTTGCATGATATAAATTTGAAATTGTTGAGAGTGCGCAAAATGAGTCAGTGGTCGTGGCACATATAGAAGCGAGCTCTGCGAGGCGAAAGGAAGAATGGGACCTCCGAAATTGATCACGTAGGATGCCTGGGCATTCGTTCCTCTCTCTGTTATTATCGGGAATAAAAGTCACCGCTACTATATACCGGACGAAATTTGTTGCGGCGACAATCTCCTTTTCACGATGATACGCCTCTCGCCTCGACCCCTGTCCGCCTCGGACGCAATACGTGATTCCGCGCCGCGAAAAAAACCTCTGCTCAATTTTTTAGTTTCAATTTTAATTTTTAGAACGACGCGGGATTTTTTTTCCAACCTTATAATGACTAAATAAATTAGGATATGTCGAAAAATTGCAAATTTATTTCTCATTATAATTACTTATTCGTAGAAAAGTGAATATAGTTTTTAAATGAATTGAGTATAGGTACGTTATTCCGTCAATAGACTATACGTGCATGTCACGGAAACGTGAAAAATCGCGCGCGCACACATATATAGGCAAACAGATGAAAAACCAGAAGTAAGTGAAATAATTAGATGGAAAAAAGAAATTTAATTGGAGGGATCTCGGAGGTTTTTAGTTGAACAAGGCTATCGCGCAACAGTCTGTCTCCTTATTCGGGAAATAGGAAGCGAATTAGCATAGGTTAGTCGACTGGCGGTGTGTGCGGCGTATCGTCCATTGTATCTAACCAGTGCGGAAGGGCTTATTCGGTTTGTCCGGAGCGAATTCGTCGAGCGTGTCGGACCGATGTCTCAACCCGCAGCGCCGTGAAAGCGATTCGAGTATGTACATAATATGTGTGATGCTCCTTCTGTCTTTTCCATGCGCCACAATATATCTCCGAGTATTTTCACACGCTAATCAATCAACTAATCTATCTAACATCCCCTATCAGGCTTTAATTCATTCAAAAAAAATTTTTTCCTCAAGTTTTATCATCAAACAATTGATACCCAAATTAAATTAATTTTATTCTCGTGTTTTTCAGCGAAAAAACAAAAAAAAAAAAATACGATAAAATAAAATTTTTAGTTTCATCGAATCGTTTGACCAATTTAAGAATTTTTTCTTTTTTTAAATTTGCAGAACATGGTGGTATGGACTTGTCATGATTAAATTTTTCCATTTAATTGAGTCGGAATGACGTTATCTTTAGAGGGAGGCTTTACGAGGCTTATCACCGATGTGCACATAAATAAATTAGCGGCAATTGAAATGATGATAGTAGATGGTTTCTATTTTGGTTGATGATGCGCTGATAGTTATTGCAGAGTGTGTGTAATAGGATCGAGTGCGTAGGAAGTTAGGCATCACACGCGGGAAAGCCTGTGTGTATCGCACGACGTCGCATCTGCTATTATTCTGTGGACGCTTTACATATTACGCGACGTCGCGCTCATACGATTAATTGTGCACTCCTGTTTCAAGATACTTGCTCGCCTCGCTGTGTGCGTGAGCTTCCGTGATATAAACACGCGTATTTCACGTGCGACAAGCGAGACTTGTGTTCCGCTGCCGGATGCCAGGTCACACGATTCATCTCCTGTAGTTTACCTGTGCTATGCTACGCTCCGCTTGCGATGCAGCACCGAGATCGGCTAAATAATTAAAACCACAGGGAAAATGGGCGAGGGGACTTGAAATTCTAACGCATCTCTTGTGTATCGAGTTTCTAGAAAATTATTATAAATATAAAAACATTTGTTTATCAAATTTTTTTACTCTTATAAATAAAAAAAAAATTTTCAATTATTTTTTTAATAAATTTTCTCGTTAGGAAAAATTTTAAGTCATCAAGTAACGTCAGGGTAAAAAAACATTTTTAAAAAAATTTCACTTTTTTTTAATTGAAAAAAGTTTTTTTTTTTTAGGTTTTATTTTTAAAAAGTCAATTTTATGAAAAATTTCAAACTTTTTTTGGGTAAAAACGAATTTATATTTGTTGGCAATACTATTTTTTAAATCAATTTTTGTTTTAAAAAAATTTTTCTATTTCACTAAATTTGAAAAATTTTTAATATTTTGACAGTTAAAATTTTTTTAATGATAAAAAAAGCAATTGCACAGTGTTCAAAACATATTTCGTTTATGATATCATTATAATTCGTGTCTGTTTTTAGAATAATTCTTGCTGACAATAAAATTAAATAATATTATAGACCTTTATATATATACAGCATGGAATTTCCGGCCTTTCCGATGGAGATACCCATAGTATTATTTCATCGGTGCTTTTAACGTATTATAAATTTATCGGAAAAAGATATGAACGTGACGAAAAAGAATAAGAGCTGTTGATCGAAGGGGTTGTGCGCGAGAGGGAGAGATATAAAATTAAAAAAAAGGGAAAAATTGAAAAAATAAAAAACTATGAGGACTGACCCTCGACCCGGCGAACGCGCAGAGTATTTCGATATATACTCTCTCGTGCCGCGGAGATATTTATTGGAGATAATTACAAGAGCGCTCGTAAAGTCTCGGACGCACGCCGTTCTCGGCTGATATCTTACACCGAGAATTTATCCTCCCTTTTTGCTCATTTTGTCGATTTTTTTTTTTCGGCCGCTGCTTTTCCAGAGACCTCTCCACACATGTGCGCATCTCTCGCTCGAGAGCATATATAAATTGCGGGCATATATGAGAGGGGGTTAAAAAAAATTGTAAATTGGCCTAAAGACGTCAATTGTTTGTCCGCGCGCGCGTGTGGAATGCGCGCACATTTAAAATATTCGTGTTTCTCACGCTCGGCTTCTGGGACGAAAATCAATGGAATTATTTTTCAAGAGCAAAATAATACGCGGCCTTTTGTACGCGGGCGAATAGTGTGCACGAAGACACGCGCTCGTCGGAATTAAATTACGAGACGATCACTATAGTAGAGTGTATATAGTCGCGCTCGCTCACGAAAAGTCCGGGTGTAATCCCGAAAACAGGCTGATTCGAACCCTCAAATTACATCCTCGACTATACCACGTTTATTATCCCGATCACGAACTGCATGGGGTCTTGTATATATACACAATCTACACATTGTTGCTCCGCATACTGTTTATATGTTGTTATTTTCGTATACTTATAGCTATACAAATAAATTCATCTTTTTTTACACTGTTATATATTTTTTTTTTTTTGAGAAAAAGTTAATTCACGTGGGTTTTAATGATGGCTCCAATTAATAGTACACTTCCAGACTCATTAATTAAATTGAGAGACCGTAAAAAAAGACGGAAATAAAGTGCTTGGTGAGAAAAGTAAAAAATTTCTTCCGCTAAATTGTGAAATTTTTATATAGAGAATTTATTTATTTTTTCTTGACTTTCGTATTTTTTTTTTTTTTTATCAATTTAGGTGACAAAAGCGACAGTAAGAAAAATTATAAACCATTTTCGAATAGAAATTTTTATAATCGTTCACATTGAAGGACAAATAAATTATTTTTACTTACGAAATTTCTAAAACAAATCCTTGAACACAGAGTTAAAAAGTCACTTTTGTCCCAGTCATTCTTGTCAGAAATTCTGTCATAAAAATTTTTTTCCACCAATATTTCGGCGAGCTTCTTGCCATTTTCGTCGACAATTTGAGGTAGTTCATGGCCTCCCCGTACTTGAGAAAACCGAGGAAAAAAAGTGCAGAGATGGTGCAGCTGGATATAGCGTGCAAAGGGTCTTATATTGGCGCGAGAGGGAAAATCGATCGGTGAGAGGTTCCTTCATGGGATCGAGATGATGCGTCGATATCGGACCGAGTAGTTTCTCGCGCTGATGGCATCAGAATAAAGGACTAACTCCTTAGCTCGCGCATATACGTGTCTATATATACTTTTTTTTCTAGCGGACACCTTATCTGCAATTTTTTGTTTTACGTCTTGAAAACTTTGACAAAGTTAAGCTGTGTGCAGTAGTAGCGCATGTCAACCGGCGCGTTACTTTTCACGATATATCTCGAATGCAATTTTCGTGCTGCTCGTGAGACATGTGGAAGTAATTAAACCGAACGCGGCAATTAACCTGGCACCGACTTTATTTGAGATTTCGGGCGACACGCAAACGAAACGAAGTAGTCGCTTCGCAAAACCTGTCGTATTGTCTTTCGTGTGCGAAAAATATTTCTTTGGACACAGGAAGTGTGTAAAAACCTCGTGATTTATATTTTTGATGAGTTAATTGGACAGCCAGCTATGTATAATTAATTTAAGAAATATATACACTTGAAATTGCGTCACTTTTAATTAATTTAAGAGAAGGGGAAATTTTTTATCATTACTTGTTGCGAAAAAAAATTATTTTTTTTCCGGTCTTTCACATGGATTTTTTTAGTAACATATTGCGCACTGAGCGGATTTAGAAGTGCTTGGAGCACTCACGCACGTAAGACTGAGGCCCGCGATCTTTACAGACACGGGCCCTTCTTCAATTTCATTCAGCTGATGTCCTATGGGCCCGATGAATAGTCTCAAAAAAGGGGGGAGATTCTATAACCCTTTTTTATGAGCCGCAGAATGTGCTCGCTCGTCTGTGCGCAAATATATACCCGCCTTTTCTCCGTCCGCCATGTTTGATAATTTTTTTTTTTTATCAATACACGCCGCCTATTCATGATGAAAAAAATTAAATTTTTTTCAAGATTACGAAATGTCGTTATCTAAAAAAATTTTTTTAATCAAAGAAAAAAATAATTGATAAACTTTTTGAAATAATTTGTTTTTCGGTTTTTAATCAATTTTTTACTGTAAATGAATTGAGAAAAAATTTTTTTAATGAAGATTTTATATAGAGAAAGTTTATTAATTTTTTATAAATATTTATTTTTCAATATAAACCCGCCTAACTGGAATGTTCATTCACATAACAATGGACAGACCATCATATACAACCCTCTCATCATCGGGGATGAGCCAGATATTTTTCAAATATACATTCAGACAGGGTGACTCATTATTATTTTCATCGTTCCCTCGACCATGCATCATATATATATAGGTATATAAAATTGTATATACAAAATATTTCCCGTGAGCGCAGTGAAGTGCGCATGGCCGAAAAAATTGCACGCAGCTATAAAATATTTGATATATATGCATCGAGTAATTTTTTTTAGCAATAAGAACACTGCATAAGGCATATAGCGTCGGAAATGATATTACACCCCCGGCCGTGGCCTGCGCGAGACTTCAAAAGGCCTTTCACCCTGCCGCAGCCGGAATTGACAATTGACAGAATTGATACAGTAGCGCGAGATCGTGTGTACCCATGTGTGCGCTATGATATTTATCGCCTCGGGCCCACATATATACACCCAAAGCGTCGGAGAACACCCCTGTATGCAGTGAGAGAGAGGGTGAGTTTATAGTCTCGCGGTGGCAAAGGGGTTCGTTAAGCCGTTGTTCGTCACATATCCTTCGTATCATGTTGAAACGAGTTTTTTGAAAATTTTTTCTTTCATAAATACTATCAGCAATATTTTTTATTGCAAAAAAATAAATATTCAAAACGTTTCCCGGGGTGTATAAGATCTATTATTAATTTTTTTGACAAATTAACTCACTTTTATGTTGTGAAATAATTTTTTTTTATGAAAAAAATTTTTTTTTCGATTGGATAATTTAAATTTAAGCTGATAAAAAATATTTAATGACTCAATAATTGTTGTTTTTGATGTGGCTGATGAAAATTTTAATAACAGCTGATAAAAATCAGTGTCACTTTTGTCCCTTGGTCAGAAAAGTACATGTATCACGCACAGAGATCCCTCAACGGCATATCCGGTCCGGTAAAAATATAACGTGAACTGTGTCGTAATAATTTAACCTTAATGATCACGGCATGGGAATGGCAGTGAAAGGAAAAGAAGCGGAAGAGCTCATCAGTGAGGTTTTTCACTCGGAAAATCAAGCAAAAGCTCACCCCTTTAGAAATAAATTTCATATACATATATTGAAAAGAATCTAATTAGAAAACCGGGAAGAATCGGCTTATACACAAAGTATATAATTCCTTTCTCTCGTTAGGAAAATAATTCGCGGGGAAAAAAAATTCGAGTGTAAAAGGTATATGGGAAAAAAGGTTGTGGTTGCAGGGAATGAGGCGCGTGATGATGAACTGGCAAAAGCCGGGAAAACTGGATTGACACGACGCGCTCAGACAAAGGCGAAAATACGATTTACTGGGCAATTTGAGTAGCGACAAAAATTTAAATCGCAAAGCGTCGCGACCTCAAACGGCGCAGCATCAGTCTGCGAGGGTGTTCAACTGATGAAATCGAATGTCCTTGTGTGTCAGGGCAAAGTGGATGAGCGATATATAATACGCGGTAAAATTTTATTCGAGGGTGAATTTGAAATTAAGGCAACATGTAGACCCTGTTCTACGACTCTAATTTCATTTTTCACTTGAGTCAAATAACTGTTCTCTGTTTCTGGGAAAAAAATTAGTTGGATAATAATTTCCAATGGCATATAAATCTTGAAAAATTATTCTCTCACAATTTTATCTTTATTATAAAATACAAATGAAAAGGGATTTTTGAGATGGTTAATGTAGAAAAAATTTTTTTTTCATCAAATTTTCAAAGGGGTACCCCTTAAAAATTTCTGAATTTTCGGCCTTTTTTTGGTTGTTTGGAGATAACGCGGTAAATAATTAAAATAATGAAAAATAGCATGACAGTTAAAAGATAGGAAATTTTATTTCCTTAAAAAAATGTAGAATAAGATTTTTCAATATTTTGATGCATTTTCGAGATATTTTGAAAAATAAAAATTTTCAAAAATCAACAATATCTCGAAAACTAATAAAGATAGAAAAAAATTTATTCAACATTTTTTGTAGATAATTGTACTTCTCATTATTTAACAAGAATAACTTTTTTCGTTATTTTGTTTATTTACCGAGTTATCGTGAAAAAAAAAACCAAAAAAATTACGTACAAAATTTCAGAAATGAAAAAAAAAAATTTTTAATTGCTTGCTTTACTTGATTATTATATAATATGAGTAAATTGACTTGAAAAAAATTTCAAAATTTAAATACAACCTCAAAATCTTAAAAATCGTAAGATAGGTTAAATAGAATTCTCGCAAAAAAATATTTATATACAGCCGCCTGGCAAAATTCCTCGGGTATAAAAATAAAGCAATTAAGCGTACGTTGTCGTCGATAAGCCGACATTTAACGACTCGATAAAATTCGGTGACAAGTGTCACCGCGCAGACGGAATTTATAATGGATTTTTTTGGGATGGTCCATCCGCTATATCCTCCAGGACACAATAGAGGGACAAATAGCAGCCTGAGGGCGCGTCTCACGGTCGTATTTTAAAAACAAGTCTCTGATGTCTCGTGATTCCGAGATGAGAGCAAGTTGGCTGTATTAAACCGAGAAGCTCATGCCTCTCGGCCACACACTATCTCCCTCTCCCCCTGACGACGTCTCTTTATGTTGCTGTTCGTCACGCTCCATCGCGAGTTGGCTACTCTGGGTAGCCAAACGAACATGTCTATGTATGGTAAATAATACACACAACAAACCATGCTTTTGTTTTGGATTTTCTATAGTCTTCAAGCCTCAAATTCATGGGAGCTAATTTTTCGCTTAGATCGCTCTGACACAGCATCACGCATAATACCTGTTAGCATCATTGAAATAAAAATTTTTGTCTTTTATCCTGAATGAAAAATGCGTTTTAAAAATATCAGAATTAAAATTTCCCTAAAAAGAAAAGTAAAAAAATTATTCTCACCCTGTTTTCAATCTTGAACAGTCAAAAAACTCACGATTTTTTTTTTCTTCGTTTATATGTTTCATATTGTTTAAAAAGGTATATTTACCTGAATAAAAAAATCGTTTTTTCCACCAGAAGAAGCAAAATACAATAACTATGAATGCGCAGAGATTATGAGAAAATAAATAAATAATTTACAGGATTATTTGTGCGAAGAGGACCTGGCGCAGTGATGAGTCACGACGAGATTACCTATAACCCGCACAGTAGGAGACTCCCGGGGGGCTCTCACGCTCGTCTCGCGATCTTTCCGCGATGGCGCAACTTTATATCGCCGATCGCAATTATCAAGCGACATTTATCGTCTCATTTCCAATAGCTCGACACCTGCAAATAACGGTCATTCCGCTCGCCAGTGTATAAATTTATTGACCGGAGGAATGTATTCCCATCACAGAATTAATTGGACGATCGTGGAGTATATTTCCAAGCACGAGGCTTGAATCCGTCAGCCAACCAAACAAGCGATCAGCTCATATATGGCATCGAAGGACAGATTCGGGTCGCCAGTGATGGTAACAAGGCTCATCGCGTGACGCGAATTTTTCTCAGCACATGGAAAATGCTTCCGCGAAGCCGCCCAATCTCGAATCTCCCCGTGTACACTCGTAAAGCAACGGCTCTTTACGACCCTGCAGGCACGGAAGGAAGTGAGAGACCACGAAACGCGTGTGTATCTTCGCCAAAAACATTTTTTTTATTCATCAATTTCTCCTAAAATAAAAAATAAAATATCTCAATAAAAATTCACTCATTAAAATTTTTTATTTTGTGCAAAAAAAAAAATTTTTTCGCCTGATGTAAAACTATTAAATTTAGTTGAAATCACTTTGTTTTAAAAAATTCTATTTTAAAATAGCAAAATTTTCTAAACAATAAAATTGAAAATAGTGTCTCCACCAGAGTTCAACATATTTTCGGCGTCATAAAACCGATTTCTAATCTAGAAAAAAAAAATCCAGCTAAATTTCTGCTCTGAGATTTTGTATAGAGTGCGCGCGGTTTAGGCGGCAGATAGGGGAAATCTCCCCTGATTTTTTGCCTCCATAAAATCGTGCCACACAGGTGAGGCAATACTACTCGGGAAGAAATAGAAGGATTTTATGGCATTTTCAAAACTTAACGACAGTGCACTAAATGCGCCGCCAAGCGTCGACTAGACCAAGAGCTCTTATATTTTTGATAGGAGGCAATGAAAAAAAAGAAAAAACATTTTGAGTGAGAAAAGGAATGGAAATTTACAACGCGGCGTCTGCCACACACTACGTTATATATACGAGTGTGATCCCCCTTTTGAATATAAACACAAACACGTCCGGTCGAGACAGTTGACACCACATTTGACAAGCATCAAGCATTGTGCGAGCTTTGCACGCTCGTCTTTCCCCAGTTTTTCCTCCGCTATTTAGCTTCTCCGTATGGAGATAGAGCTACTCGCGCCACGCGTCGTTGCATTATTTAGTGACAACGACGATGAGTAAACTGAAAACCGACCTACTAGAGACATCATACACAAGCAGGAGAGGCAAAAACGTGTCACGCTCCGTCTGCGTTATAGTCCGGAAAACAAGTCGCCATCTAGACAGTGATACATCCTGTCACACTTTTTCTTTCTGACATGTGTGCACTATAAAAATTCACTGATTAACATCTCCGTGAATACCATTAAAAATTATAATATCTCATCGACTTTTGCAACCGTCGACAATTGTTTCACCTCAAAAAAAAACTCACAACTAACCTTCACAAATGCAAGAAAAAATTTTTCCGGCCATTCCAGGACAAAAAAATTCGGGCTTTCATAAACTGAAATTGAGCGACTCAAATCACTGAAATTTTTATCCACTAAACACGCTTTCTATTGTGAGCGAGCCTGGTTAAAGTCTCTATTTTCTTCATGAAGAACTTGGAAAAAATTTTGGGCACGACAACCTGAGGAAATTAGAGTCTCTCTATATAAGCTCATGTTGGCATACTATCGTGCAACGTTTGAATCGGAAAAACAACACGAGACTCGAGTCTTCCCGAAGTGCGATTCGCGACTAATCGCGACGGTTTAAAGATTCGAATATATTATTAGTTTCTCTGTGAAAAGACTGAGAACGCCGCTTAGTGATTGAAAAAGCCCGGATTTTTTTCGTCCTATAGGTATTTCGTAAGTAAACAAATTACCTACCAGAAAATTAAACGAAATTATTTTCCACTCTCACGCTTCTTGAAATATATGACATTTTTTTCTCATGAAAAAAGAAGATAAAGGTATTTTTCACGATGCGAAAATATTGACACGAGATTTTTCCAGGGAGAAAAGAAAATATTTCAAGAGTGATTGTGTGTTGATATATTGTATATAGAGGGAAAATAAATAAATAAATCAAAGTCACGTTTATATTGATATGAAAATGACGAATGAAAATTGTAGAAGTGGCAACAGAGACGTCAACCAGCGAGTACACAGCGTCTTCAGCGCTTGATAATGCATTAACGCCGGTGAATCGGAATATTAGCATAGCATACGCCCATCGCATTTGAATTGAGAGGCAGTGGCAGAGTCGGAGCGCGAGCGAGAGAATATATAGAGGCCGTCGTCGTCACCGTATGTATATAAGCGTCAGAAGTGAACACAGGCGTCCCAGCGTCTCTTTGTCATGCTAATAATTGCGGCATCCATCCGACGGCGCGTCCTCGCCGCCACAGGATGACTGTGCACGCTCTGTGCTCGCTTACGCCCCGTCAGAGTGCGCCCCCGAAATTCTGTCGAGTCTTCTCTTCATCTTTGCCGAGTTGAGCCGCTATACACATGCTCTGCGCGATCCATTTATTGATCCGATCGTGTAATAGTGTGTCTTTTGCCTTTAGGCGTGTCATCGTTTGCATAAAACACTCGCTGCCACACTGATGACAGAGATCCGCGTGCTGATACGCGCTCAGTCATGAAACCCTCCTAGATCCCATCGATTTTTTTCATCTCCTGATGTGTACACTCGAAAAAAACCTCGTGGATCATCTCACCCTTATTTTTTCTATTTAAAAATTTTTTCCTTCTCTATGAATTTGCAAGATTTCGTTTATTAATTTTTTTTTTTCGATCGTTTATTGTAGCTCCGAGTGAAAATTATTAATTTTGCTCCTCTGCAGCATTATACCCACACAATCTCATATCGTGTATTAGTATCATTTACACTTCACTCACATCAATATATAACCCAAGCCTTCCTTGATGTAGATTCCGATAGAGTCACCTAGGTCAGTCCTCGCTTGTAAACCGACATGATCACTTACATTAATTCACCTTCTTCAATTTATTATCCATAATGACTTCTCCATTAGGTATTTTCCATCCGAGACAAATGGAAACTTCTGGAAATTACCGCGCAACAAAATTTTAATCAAGTTTAAAATTTATAAAATAACAAAATCATTTTTTTCAACTTTATTTCACAGTTTGAAAACAATTTTTTTATTTTAAAACTTGAATATAATATCATTATTGTTATTTTTGGTTTAATAATGTGTTTTTGTAGAGTTTTTGTTAGTGATATTAATTTTTTTTATTGACTATTATTGAGTTTTTTTACTCCATAAAGTTTGTGTAGTTAATTTTACAACTGATATAAACATCAGTAAAATTTTCCAAGTTTAATTTTAACGTGACTATTGCCAAGAATTCCTGAAAACCATTAAAATAATTTCCCAGTACTAACTGCGGGCAATAGAAAATTGTCTGATGGAGATGCAACAACGACTGAACGCTGGCGACACAACGGTCATTTGCATAATACCAGAGACATTAACAAGACGTGTAATGCGCTGCGCAGAGTCACAGTCGAACAGTGAATAATAATTATCGTTTCTATTTAAAAGACGCTTTTGCCCGGGTGGCCTTCACCGACATCCGCATTTTGATCGACAAAAAAAATTTTTTTCCTCCTCCCTACTCTGGCGCGACAAAAATTTATTTCTGTATATTTAATGCTGACTCGCTGATGGATTTAATACATGTATAGAAAGCCTTCGAACACGTATCTGCAGTGGATGATCTGTCTCGGCGATAAATTAGCAACATTGAGCCACATTATATGGCTGTGGAAAAGCTATATTTTCTGTTTCAACGTGTATCCATTGCTCGCGAACTGTGCGTATATACAGTTTATCGCACTGGATCATTTTCTACGATGGCTCTCAGGCAGTGGGCTATTAAAGAGTGATCAGAGTGCACAGACGCGACGTTTAATTCGATTAGTCGACGACAACCACTCCGACCTCCGCCGCGGAGAAATCGGACACTTCCGCGTTCTATCCTCTATTCCCATTGAGAACAGAGTATATGTGCACCTGCGTCGTCGCGATGGTTATGTGCACAAATCACCCGTTCAAATCAATCGCGACGGTTTATTTTTTTGCGTGGCCTTGGCAAAGTCCATGAATTACTCGATCGTAATTACACGAGAATAATTTTTGCATTAGCCTGATACATTGTAAATGTATACTCATCGCAAACTATTTATTAATTTTTTGAGGGTAATGATTGTAACGCGAGATGATTGAATTTTTTATTTGATTCGTCATAGAGTCAAGTTTTTTTATTTTACATTTTTTTACGTTTTAGAATTTATTAAAATATTCTCTCGAGTTTTCTCGTTTGATTTTTGATTAAAAAAATTAAATAATAAATATGAAAGATATGATAAAAAAAACATTCTATAAAGAGTATTAAAAATTTATGTACGTTAATGTATGTAGACTTTTTTTGTGCTATAAATTTTTTAATTCGGTGCAGTGACAATGAAAATATATTTTTTAAAATAGATTTTTATTCCTAGGCAAAATGTGCCATTCATTTTCCTAACAGGATTAATTGATTTTAACTTTTTAGTACTATCAACTGGTCTAAAATTACGTTAAAAACATTGATAAATTTTTTTTTTTGCTACAGGAAAAAAATTAAAATCTGAATTAATTTTTTTTTAATAGTATAAAAAATCCTTTTAAAACATTAAATACTTACAATAAGTAAGCTATTAATTTTTTTCTCATTGTAAAAAAATATATGAATAAAGATAAAAATTTGTGAAAATTTGATCAATTAAAAAAAAAATCCATATTTTATATTCTTGAGGTCATCTGATGACCTTAAAAAAATGTTGAAATCGTAAAATTAATTTCATGGCATATAAATTTTGACGAAATCATCGATGACTGATGACTTTCTAACTGTTACAAGTGTTAACTAGATTATTTCAGCGAGAAGTCTGTCCGCACCACGAAAAGTATCTCGATAGAGATCAGCTGATTCAGGCCGTGCGTAACGGCGAGTCATATGAGCGGAATATAATAGTCAGAGTCATGCAAGTCAAAGTTATTGAATTAAAGGAGTTGAGTGGACGTGGTGGGGAAGCGGTTTCACGAGTGGAAACGAGATAAACATCGTGCGGACGACGAAGATAAAGGAATGCATTAGCCAACGCGCGGGAAAATCGACTCCTCCATTTCCAAGTAGGAGGCGTGACTTTTTCAACGTCTCTTGACATGCCATCCCGGAATTCACACCGGTTATCAAAGTATCAGAGTCCTTTATCAGCATAAAAAAATTTTTTCTCATAGCCTCTGACAACCAACAAGTTGTTTGAATTTTTTATAAATTCTTTCCATCATTTTTTGCACCCAACTAATCATCTAAATGACATTGTGAGTCGTTAAAAAAATATTAAGCATCTGAAAATAAATTTTAAACAATTAAAATGCCAAAACTAAAAGAATGAAATTTTTTTTCATCAAGAAATCAACCTAAATATTAATTAAAAAATTAATAAAATTTCATTTTTTAAGTGAAAAATCTTTTTAAAAAATATATTAATAATAAATTTATAATTATAAAATTGAAAAAATTTTAACTGACTTTTCATATAATTAATTTTTAACAAAGAGATTCAACAGTTAATTATTTTTTTCATTCTTAGAATGCAAAAATCATCGCTGAAAAGATAAAGAAAAAAATCCCAATTCTCTATTCATCCTTGCTGAAAAAAAAAAAAAATTCTCAGCAATTTTTTTTTTGGCCGTTCAAGTGGACTCTCGACTTATAACTCTCAGTCAGATAATTACAGTTGTAGATGAAGTGCAGATTACAGGTTGCCTTTTGTAAGAAAGTGCTCTAAATCTCCAGAAAATCCATCGACAAAAAAAAGAAAATATCTCAAGTGGCGATCAGTATAGAAAGGTAGACGAAAGGTTGTGGGTCAAAAAAGGCCCAAAAAGTCGATCTTGGCGACACACACAAAAGAACCCTGGTTTTTGCGGTTTAGGGTGGAACAAAACGTGTCGCCACAATGCTCACCCTCGTGTGACAAACGAAAATTCTCTCGACACGATTTTTATCGCCTTATCTACTTAAAAATCTAAAAAATCAAAATCACACTTTAATAACACACTTTTATACACACACTGGCGCAAAAGAGAGGAACTTTTGATGATCACACGACACCCGGTGATTAATCCAAACGAGTAAGAGTACCGTGACAAGCGTAGTACAGAATTTTTTTTTTTTCGTCTCAACGTGAAAAAAATGAACAAAACTACGCTAGTTTGATGCTTCTGTCCAAGTTAGTGAGCGCTACTGTACAAAGAGCCTCTCGCAACAATGTCTCGAAACATCCGGGCCAAACAGACGGTCACGAAAGAGATTCTCCAGCGGAGAAAAAAAATAAAACGTCCCGTAAAAAGCACCGACGATCGATCAAAGCTGACGTGACGAAACCGAGTAATTGCTGGTGCGATTAATCTGAAGGCTACTCGCGTGACAGTCTAAAAAAATTTTTTTCTTCGTATTTTGTTTCTGTTTTATTAGGAAGTGTCACTTGTCGCACAACCGATTTCAAGAGGAAACTGATACTGTCGCGTGCAACTACCGAGTTACTCTATTGTTCGGGTGAGAAAATAATTTTTTTTTCAACTTGTTCTCGCTTGATTACGTGTTTTTGTGCGTCAATTATCCTGCGATCTTACTCCTGGATGCCTCGGACACCTTGTCACAGTCCCAGGGTAATTTAAATCTCATTATATTGGGCTGTGGTTTGTGGTTTTGATATACTCGCGAGCATCGGGTCGTGGGGGACGAGTTTGGCGTTGGGTAATAGATCACGGAACGATTATTATCATTCGAGATGGAATGTTGAGTGTCTGCCGCAAATTTAAGAAGCGAATGAGTTGAAAAAATTCGAGAGAAAAACATTCTTGAATAATCGAATTTTTATCGTGTGTGAATTAATGTATAATTTCTTTTGCCAAAAAAAAAATTTTTCTTTCATCTCTCAACTTTTGGCTCAAAATTCAAGATTTCACTTTTAATTATTAAAAAAACAAAAAGTTAAAGATCAAAAATGAATGGAAAAAACCACGTTTAGAATCCGAAATTTTGCCACAACCACCCCCAACAATTGTGATGAATTTTTCCCGGTGTCACAGCGTGAATTCAATGAAAACAAGGGTGCATTATCTCTCGATCGAGCAACAAGTGGGCAGTTGGGGGTAGTATTTATCCCACGAAAAAAACGCCAAAAAAAAAACCCGTGGCATCGATGTCAAAGAGGGAAGTAAAAAAAAAGTCGCCCCTTCGTCGTCGTCGTCGTCGTCGTGTCATCCCCGCGTGGAGGAGGCTAATAAAGGCGCGACAAACCCCTGAGGCATGAGGGTAGAGAGTGGGTGGGTAGAGCCGATTTCCTCAGAGGGTAAAAGGGGATGAAAAAAAATTGGGGAGCAAAGATAGCGGGCTTAAACGCTTCTGAACGACACAATAGAATTTTATCACGAGGAACGCGCGTTTATTTTTTACCAGTAAAAATCCCTTGAGCCACCCCTTTGACTTGGTAAAATTTATCCCCGCGGATATATCTATTTCACTCTCTCTGGCGCAATACACACAGAGAAAATATATATAAGTGATAGAAGAACTCGTTGGCAAAGCACGCCGGCGATTAATTTTCTATTTGAGCTTTGAAACACAAATAGTATGCGAAAATTCGATGTTTATACGATTACGATAAAAACCAATTACCCGGGAATGCTTCTGTTGATTGTGATCAGTTTGAGATATGTCAGAAACTGCTTTCTCCCGCTTGTTATTCTATCGAAATGTATCCAATGTCAAATGGGGTGAAACTACACACACGTGTCACTTTGAAGCGGGTTGCAAACGCAATTTGAGACGCGCGTATTTTCCCCATTTGTAAGTAATTTTACAGAATATTATTGATGCTTTTTAAATGGTTAATAATTAATTTTCATCGTGATAATGGGCGTGGATTATAATTGAGGCGCTGCTTAGGACAACAGCTAGAAATGCGATTCAATGACGCGCGTGCGATTCGACAGAATTCGTGTGCATGCGATGGCAATAGTTTGGGTTTTGCACGCCCTGAGGGTGGCACACACACGCGCACCCGCGCGTCCTCTGTGATCGGTGGGCTGTGTAATCGCCAAGTATGCAGATGATTAAATTTGCAACATCATCGCGGCAACCCTAAAGCGCGGTGTGGGGCGGCCGGGGCAATCCCGGGGTCGTTAGATACTCCGCGGGAGTTTGACTCGCGGTCTGCCAAAGGCTCTGCTGAGGTTGTCTGCTTCCTGCTCTATCTCTGTACAGTTTGTGTCTTGCTCTTGTGCGCCTATCTAATGTTTTATGGGCTGCTGTAAATCATGGTGGAATTGAATTTTCCAAAGGACTCATTTTTACCACGTTTTTCCTGCGGTTCTTCTTGTCGCTTGTATTATTACTATTATTATTTCTATTATTTAATTATAATATTGCAAAATCACGTCTGATTATATATTTGATGGACAGAAAATATTTTTTTGCTTTCATCAAATTTTCAAAGGGGTATGTACACTTATCTTTTGATGATCACGCAGTTTTCGTGATTTTTTTTTTGTTTTTTACTGATAATTCGATAACTAAGCAAGATTATCAGAAAAAGTTATGAAAGTTAAAGAATTTGAAATTTTATTTTCTTAAAAAAATGTAGAATAAGTTTTTTTCGTATCTAGCTTTGTTTTTGAGATATTTTGAAAAATAAAAATTTTCAAAAACCGATGGTATTTCAATAATAAACGGAGATAAAAAAAATTTTATTTAAACTTTTTTGTTGGAAATGCTAATTGTAATAAATTAGGTTTAATAATATTTTTTGCTATCTTGCTTCTTTGCCGAGTTATAGTCAAAAAACTGTAAAAATCACGAAAACTGCTAAATTTCAAATGGGGGATACCTCTTTGAAATTTTCATTGAAAAAATAATTTTTTTTTCTGCTGTATCCAAATGTCTTAAAATTCATCCTATTATTGCTTTCGATGATTTTTTCAGTAAAGGGTTGAAAAAACATGTATACGCCTTTGCGGTATTGTTGACGCGGCTTGTCAGATTTATTTTAAAAATTCAATATCGCACACAAATCAATAACGTATACCTTAAATTGTAAGCTGATTATATCTAGTAGCCCGAATAGACATATACACTTATACGTATTTCAGTAGTATGGGCGTACCAAATCTCAGGCACGCAACTGACCTTCATTATTTCGTCTATAGAAATAATCTTTGGCAACCCAGTAATTTTTCCGTCACGAAAGTAACTTCAAAAAAATTCTAATCAACATATATCCCCCAATTTCCAAAATTATAAAAAAAAAAAATTTCATTACTTTTTTTTCCTAACCAAAAATTTTTTTTTTCTCAATTTCAGATGACTACAATTTATTTTGATGCTCCGCAGGATAATTTGTGACCCTCTCTTGGCCGCTGTCACAGAAAAAAATATATATATATATAATAAACCGTCGAGTTTTACGGCTGTCACAAAAATCATATCAAATTCCCATATTTCGGCCAACATGTAAAAAAAAGGAGCGGAAGAAAGGAAAAATTTAGCTAAAGAATAATTCGGCAAACGTATCGTTTGTCTGACGATGCTTCCATTATTTTCAAGCACGCAGGATTTTTATTTTGGTCCTTTCTCTCGGTGCCCTCTCCACTCGCCACTCATCCGGGAGTCCCATGATTTTCTCAAAACTTTGTGCAGGTAACGTCATATTCAATAGCCAACCAATCACAATATTTTTGACGAGTTATGTCAGCATAATGGAGCGCATGGAGGAGACGAATAAGAAGCACCTATACAGCGACTAAGTGTGCATTCAGCTGCGTCTAAACACATGCCCCCTGTATAATTCGCCGGGACAAACACAATGGCGCTCTCGGACGAGTACAAAGACACTATGTGCTCGCGTATCCTGCTTATCCGTCAGGTTTTCCCTCGGGATGAGCTCCGGAGCGTGCGTAACGCGCCCAGCCGTCTGTGAGTTATGAGGGACGTTGAGATATTAATATTTTGTATCATCCTTAGTAGAGCGCGCGAGTCTTCTTCTCCTTTGTCGTTTCAAGTTCTGCGCTCTTTTATGATGCCCTTGGCGCACACAAAAATTCTGATTTCCTTTGAAATCGCAATCGGTTCATCACTACAACCACATATCTCTGTCGATTTTATTCCTATATCCTGTGTCGCACCCTGACAAATAATTTTTTTTTTTTGCTGGCAGACTTTAGCCCGCGGAATTTTGACTCGTCATCTAAACTGATTGCTCAACGCAGACAGGACAATACAACTGGTGATGAAACCAGAAAGTTGCGATGTCAACAGTTTTTTTTTTATTTTACATAAGGTATCAAGATTAAATGGGGTAACTTTTTTTTTATTACAAAAAAATTTGATTTCAAGATCAAATAGAAGCCTAATATCTGCAGCCTTAAGTAAAATTTAAATAATACTTTTCCAAAAAAAAAAAAAAAATCATTCGGCGTTGTAATACGTTAGAGGAAACAATTTTTTCATCTCGGAAGAATGTCATTAAAATTTTCAATCCATATACTTGAAATAATAAATCGATTTCAATGCACGCCCTCGCATCGAATGCGTGCAATATATTTCAAAACTTTCTTGAAATATGCCATGGCAAATAGTGCGATATATGTGTATACATGTCCCCTTTCTAAAATTTCCCCTCGGGATACAGAGAGTGTGTGGTATATAGCGCGCGCAAGTTTCGTTCCCATTGTTTTCCATCATACATCGACTGGCGCGCGATGACCCCGCAAAAAAAACAAAACTCGTATAGATGAGAATCTCGAAAAGGTCCCGGGAAAATCGCGCCTCATGAAAAAGGTGTGACCGAGACCACGCCTCAAACTGAGCGATGCGGCTGTGCTGCATCAGACTCTCGTTTTGGATCTCTCCGACCGAAAATTACGTGGCTAAACGGTATAGGTACCTTGGAGCTACAGCTTTCACGCGGCGGCTCTCATTTATACCGTCTCAACACCCCCGGAACACGATTGTTTCCACTGCGACCGCAGGCAGCTCGCCGTCAGGGCGGCTTCCATCAGGCGCTTCAGAGATGGCTCAACGACTGACTAAAAATCTCCAAATGCACGCTGTCATTGCCGCGTCCCGCTCAAATTTGCCCCGTCATCGCGCTCCCAATTTGTACGTTTTATCGATTAGAATGTCGTGTTTCGTCGTGGATTTCAATAACTGAGGTACAGAGAGAGAGAGAGGCGTGTGTGAGAGGTGTAATTTATTCAAAAGTACACCTCACTCACCATCATCATCGCATTGCGCCAGATGACTTCTGCCTGCGATCGTTTCGACTCGGTCCAGTTGTCTTGCACACACGTGGCTTCTCCTCCGACCTTTGCCGACGCTCGTATCCTCTCTTCTTTTTATACTTCTCACCCTCGATATACACATATTCAATTACACAACCCATGCGCGGATATTACGTCGGTTTATGCATGTCTTGTGATGAAGGAAAAACAGCCTGGTAGCTCTACAAATTCACGCGGATACCATACGCCCGTATTATCGCACTTCCTCTTCCACTCCAGTCGTATTTCCAGTGTCAGAGTTATTTCAACACTTCCAGGAAGTGACACTTGCACGATCAGTCGTTTAATACCCACAAATTATCACCTCAGAATCTTATTTGGTGCACTTTGTTTGCAACTTTGCGACGTATACTTTCAAGCATCGTCAGTTTTTTCCAAGCTTTTGGTGAGTGCAAACGTGTCAAGACGTAAATTCTGCGATGAAAATCACGTAGGTATTTTTTTTCGATGCAAAACAAAATGACGATTATAAAAATGATGCAAGGCAAAAAAAGGGAGGCTTGAAAAAGGCATGGAGAAATAGAGCGATTTTCAGGCATTCCAAATAATGCTTCATTACATCTAAAGAACCACAAAGCGACCACCCTGATGGAGTCGTGTGTGTGCCCGAGATTGAGCAACCGCAGAGAATAATAAAAACGCTCGTCATTGGATGTCGCTGCTGCTGCCTGGCATGGGTGTGTGAGTATATGTATATAACCAAGTGTTTTTTCCCAAGAGTCCGACGAAATTGGCGTCCACAGGGTGACATCGCACCGATAATACGGAGAGGTTCTTTGCAGCATTCTTGCACGCAAGCCCGCCAGGCGACACTTTGGATAACGATCGGTTTGTGCGTCCGCTTTGCAGCGAGCACTACTCGGCCGAATTTCTTGCCGGTAAAGTACACGCCAGATTATCGGCGCGCTTGGCTCGACTCTTGATTGATCGGCAATTTCAAATAATCACCCAAAGGATTTTTATCGAGCCTCTCGAGCGACAGCTGGCCGATGCAGTTGGTCTATTCTCGTCTGCAAAGGCTCGTCTCTGGCACCCACATTGGTGCCAGGCATTCTCAAAGGTCGTATAACACACGCTGATCGATTCGAGCAAAGACCAACGGCTTCAAAGGCACGACTAATCATCTGGAACTTTATTTTTTTAGTTGCCATGGACATATTTTGAGCTTACGTCAAAGAGACGCGATTCGCTTCACGGAAGTCCGGCTGTCTCTGCTCGCCATCAACGTCCGCGTGCGAGCTTTTGACGACTTTTCCGAGAAATTTGTGATGCACGCTCAGAAACTTTGTCACCAAATGACTCCTCGCGTGTACTCACTTTGACTGACATCGAAAATAGTTTTGCTTTTTCCTTCGCCATATGGTTTGCGTCTTGCCCACAGCTTGTGCAACGCGACACTCTTGTATTTCTGTCCCACCAGTGTAAACAAACTCAAGTGACGATCGTCGTCGTCGTCGTCGTCGTTGGGTCCAGGAATAACGTGGATTTCCTGTGCCAAAGCTTTGAGTACCGCGGAAACTTATTGTTTCGTACTCTTTACAATCTACTTTGTCTTATTTAAGACGTGGTTACCCGTGTTTATCTTTCGTTTTATAGGAGACTCGTGCCTTTTCGCGTACGTGCACACCCGAACGACGTATTTTTCTTGTAAAAAGTGTACAAGTGTCGGTGTTTTGTAGTGTGCTAAAATGTTGGCACACTGTATACAAAATTTTACTCGTGCAGTCACGTATCTTTGAATCATCTGCCGCGTGTCGTGCGGCGTTAGTTTGAAAATATTTCTCTAAAAGTATATATGATGATTCAAGATCACTTCTGAAGGCCTTCTTCTGGCCTCTATATTGAGAGTAGCAGGCACGACTGTACGTCGAACACTTGAGACCAGGAGACGTAAAATTTTTTTAATATAGTTATTCTCAAAAATTTTGTAGATTTTGAGAATATTGTCCAATTTTTTTGGAGTAAAAATAGATTTAATTCAATATACAGTAATTTAAAAGTCGTTAAAGATCATTTAAAAACATTTTTTTAATTTTTAAATAAAAATAAAACTGTTTAAAAAAAAAATTGAAGACAATTTTTCAATTGAATTTTTTTTTGTTTCAGCAATTGAAAAAGACTTGCTGGCCTCCTCGCAATGTGCCCACAGGCTTTTCTATACCAGGTTTATTCACAAATGAGTAATCTGAAGTTGCGGCGCTCGGTCAGCAATCAACAAGGCCGTCTTTGTGCTGTTTTGTCGCCGTTCACGACACGCCGTGACGAGGGAAAAATTATTCCAGCGTCCGGCAGACTATAAAACGCTCTTTGTGCATCAGGGTCCAACGACGCGCCAGTCAAGATGAGACAAACGTAAACATTCATAAAGATATACCGGAATTTCTCCCCCATCGCAGAGCAGCATCTGCATCTATTCGAAAAACACTCTCAATATTATTACCAAAAAAAAGAAATACCACAAATTTTCAGAATTATAAAAATAATATAAATCAAATATATCAGGACGAATAAAAAGCATTCGCTGATAGTCTCCAGCAGCGTCGCTAAATTGCGACACGTGATACGAGGGATATTTTTGATGCGCGGCATCAACTGGTTGGCGGTGCTTTGCCAGAAACAGAAACAATGCACCCCCTGTGGATCGCGCGCAATAAATTGTTTTAAAGCCACAACTGGCAACGCGATTCCGGTCCATCAATCAACG
This sequence comes from Macrocentrus cingulum, assembly GCA_002156465.1. Lineage (NCBI taxonomy): Eukaryota > Metazoa > Arthropoda > Insecta > Hymenoptera > Braconidae > Macrocentrus > Macrocentrus cingulum. The sequence goes on along the minus strand of MVJL01000523.1, from coordinate 12,134 downwards.
GCTAATATTTTTTTTTCCTTCAAACGCGATGCTTATATATTGATCGTCGTGATTGATACGCAGTGGGAAAAAAAGCGGCCGACAATTGTGTGTGTTCGTGTGTGTGTGTGTGATAAAATTATTTCAGGGACAAAGGACTAATTCTCGCACACTCTTTTCACATAGGACAATGCCTCGGCTTTCCACCTGTAACCCCTATTACAGCAGACCAGCTCTCTTTCACTTCATAACCGCAGCTCATTTGTCCGCGCGAGCGTCGATTGAAAGACAAAAGGCCTTTTCTTGCGCTGCGCACCCTCGGCACCAGGGTAGTCGCCTTCAGGGACGTTTGCCGAGGGTGGCTGCTCCATTTTGTACTGTATTATTCCGTACAATGACTAACCAGGCGCTATCGTGTAGCTCGTTTATTTTTAATCTTGACGTTTCTATGACTCTGCGACACCCATCCGAGTCGAGTAGTTGTTGAGAAATTGTTTAAGAACTTTTAGAGGAGAATTTTAGATGCAGAGTTTTTTATTCTTATTCATGTCATTTTGGGGGCTGGTTTAGTTGAATGTATTATGTGTGGAGAGATATCAGAGGGACATCGTACATTTTTTTTTAAATGTACTTTCAATTGTGTATAGTCCTGCAGGCTGTAGTATTTACTCGCTCTCTTCACGTGTGTAGAGGACCACCGTCCGGCTTTTGTCTGATGGCTATTTACTCTGTCAGTATATTCTCCGTTTAAATAGGTAATGTTTCACGGTTTTAATGACTTTTTTTAACACAAAAAAATTTTTTTTAAATAATAGATATAATTTATTCGGCACTCTGATTCAGACAAATTTTTCTTTGCCAATTTTTTTAAACAGTGTACAAAGTCAGCTTGATACAAGTTTTTTTACAGATCGCTTACGAATTTTTAAATTTGTAAAAATGGTCAAAATGTGACTTTTTGATTTTTGATGTGATTTTTTGATACGAGACTCGATAAATCAAAATCGTCGGTTTTTTGCGCTACTCTAGTGTACTTATTTATAATTAATGCTGGGAAATTCTTGGCTTTCATGTTTTTTTCATTATCGAATTTTTTAGAAGATATACAGAGAAAATTTCTACGAAGTGTAATGAAAAAAAATTCTTGGCTGACAAAAAATGAATTATTCTACTCATCAGAAAATTTTATTTCCAACACTTTTGCAAAATATCGCCTCTTAAAAACCATTCAAAAAAATGAATAAAAAATTTAAACAGGGTAGCGTCTGTATCCTCATCCCTCGACATGCATATAATGGCAGCTCAAAACAATTCTCATATGCAAACTGTCTTGGCGGAGCCTGAACGAGACTGCGGGCTACGTGGCTGCATCAGGAGATGATGAGAGGGACACTCTAAAGAAATACCTACACATATATACCTGGATATGAGAGAAGAAGGTGCCTGGGGCTCGCCGGGTGTGAGAGTGCGATCCAAACAGAAAATAAGACACTGCCTTCTCGATCGTCATCTTGATGATGCGACCGCGCGCGCATAGAGAGAAGCGGCGATCTCGCTTATTCTCACCGACCAAATCTTTTTTTCAAGATCCTAGTCGATAGTCAGCCTGGAATAACCAATGGATATTTTAATGGGGAATATTGGTTGCGCGGGGGTGAGGGTGATCATGCGCGTCCCTTAATCGTCGATCTGCAAAGCATCCCCGAGAGCATTCTAAAACGCATATCCAGGGTGGTCGAGTGCATGCACTCTCGCCGAGGGCTCTACTTCACGAAGAAGGTGGACAAGTTGAGTCCTGGGTCTCTGAAAGCGTGGGCGGAGCGGAGCACGCATGGCCCCCGGCCTCTTCTCGTCTTCTTACCCTCTCTGTCGTGCACGATACACGTATAAAAGCCCCTCTGCCCCGCTTGTTTTATTTCCAGCCTTTGCACTGTTGTCTTCGTGGCCTCGTGTCCGATGCTAGGATGACGCCGAGACTTTAATGCTTCTAGGGCATATACATATGTGTATATAAGTTGCCAACGAATGAGATTACACGTTGAGCCCACCCGCGGCTCTTGATCTCCTCGCTACGTCCTGATGCACCGAGTGAAAGACGTGTCTGTAAGGAGCAGTCGTGTGTGCAGCATAAATCTCCTGGCTTTGTGATTGAATATTAATTTTTTTTCGCCTTTTCTTCCTCGTTGTTTAATTAATGTGGGATTTTTTTGTTTCCTCCCGATGGCACGTCTTTGTTGCGCGCAAGGGTGATAGTTTCTCGGAGACTTGCGGAGTGTAAAATGTCTTGTAGAGTTTGCTAGAGCACCCGCGCCGACAATTTTCTTACATTCGTGCTCTTGCAGAAGGCCCGTGGCACGCGGCGAAATTGACGCGCCACTTTTGCCGGCGCTCCCGAGGCGATCTTTACGACCGCCTGTTTTACCATCCACGTCCTCCTCCACGCTCGCGTCGGCACCCGGTATGGAAATATGCGTCACTTTTTTTTGCATTCCAGTCAGGGTAAAAAGTCGGGCGAGGTCTCACTCCTTGTGGCTGATGAAAAACAAAGGAATCGCGTCAACTGCGCGTGCACGCGGCCTCTGATGTGCGCAGCCTTGCAAGTTATGCGGATTCTGCATTTTTTCGATATGTGAGGTTTTTTCGGTTTTAGATTTGTGTGACAGATTCTACACAGGAGGAAATTTACTGTAAACTTCAAACGCTTTGATAAAATGATCACCATCAATATTTTTTTGAAGTCGACTATAATTTAAAAAAAAAAACAAGATATTCAGATGATCCAATTTTTTAAATCAATTTTTATTTATCGTACGTCAAATCGTTAAAAAAAGGTTCTTAACCCTTCGAATACACACCCATTTTTACTAAACTCTGAGGTCAATTTGACCCTGTTTACTTTTGCAAATTGCGCAGAAATCTATATACAACTACTCAGAACCGATTGGTTTGAAAAAATTGAGGATATACTTTAAATTATGTTTAAATAATTCATGAAACATAAATGTATTTTTGAGTTTTTAGAACCATTCCTTCATCTCGACTGCTATATTGAAAATGCAGAATCTCTCTGGAAAAGGGGACAAAAGTCATCGTGCGGATTAAATTCCAAAGAAAATATGGGCATCATTGTGCCGCAAGAGTATCTAATTCGTATATATATATAGTAGAGTTTAGAAATGAGAAAACAGTCGAAAGAGATTTAGTGTCTTCTCGTGATCGACATTAAAGCGATTGAGGACTGATTGGCCAACGTATTTCGGACCGGAGGAATAATAATTGTGAAAATCACGAAGTCGCGCCCGAGTGGAGTGATGATCGGCACAGCCTGAGGCTGACGTAAGCCCCGCAACAACATCAGACTATACATATACACACAATAATACCAAACTCATTCCTTTCTCTCTCTCCTTTGTACTCTGCATGATGCGGCCACGGAAAGTTTGAACTGGCGCGCGCGCCACCATCAGCAGCAGATCACAGATTAAACAAGCGACTCGGCGAGTCCTTCTCCTCGATAATTACTCGTCGGTGCCCTGGGTAATTGGCGCAATCCGGGGAACGGCTGCACGCAGTTATACTGCGATAATTCAGCGGTGATTCCACGCTGGATTACCAGGCACAAGTTACGCGCGGCCCCAAACTATCCGTGCCCAACTTGCAATTGGTATATTATATATACGCGCGCGGAGGCTGAAATCCAACGCGCGCAATAGACTTCAAGGCGCGTGCCGTCATCCAGCAAATAGATGTAATCTCAGTATAGCTATCAATACTCCTCTGAGCTTTGCTTATTCGCCACCATCGATCGAGTTAATGCCGTACCAGGTGCGTGTTCTCGCAAGTCAATTTGCGCGCGGCTATCGATGTGATATGACTCTTCCCGCGCCCATACTGTATCGTGAATTTATGTGGGGCACCAATTTTTGTTTTTCTTTTTTGCTCTGAATCATGTTAATTAAGGCGCATTTGTATGCGACCAGGCAAAACGTGTTGTCGGGCGGAATAAAAAGTCTTTGAACATCACGAGAAAAAGAAAAATCGCGCTGGATCACCCGCGCGCGCGCGAAATCGATCCTCTGGCTCTTTTAATAATGCATTTTGCGGCTCCCAGGAACTACACGACCCGACGAAGACAATATTTTCGGGTTTGGCTCGGTCATCAGCTTGTAATTAAAAGTTCCCCACCGTGGGGGCCCTCTCGGTCTCCCCCTCCGCGCGCATCAGGCCCCGTGCGGTGTCATTATTTCGAACCGTGCGGCGCCAGGACCTAGTATCTCATATCGTCCCACTGGAGCATCCACGAAGTGTTTACATCTAACGGGTGGACCCGAAATTCACGATTAAAAAAATTCTTTCTTTATTGAAAAATTTTTTTTTCTATTTTTTATCAAGAACCGATTAACTGATTAGAAAAATGTTATTTTTTTATTTGCTTCGCTTATGCATAATTACAAATGGCATGGGAACATGAATTGAATATAATTATAAATATTTTATATTTTTACATAGTTATAATCGGATGGAATTTCAGAATATGATTTTTTTTTTTAAATTTATAAGAAGGTTAAAAATGATGATTTTAATTATAAAAAGTTTTAAAAAATTTTTTTGGAAAGCCACAAAGGCCTCTTCGAACTTGGTAGATTATACACTGCATTGTTGGGCAACAATCCTTATCAGTTCGACACTAAAAATTTCATGATAAAAATAATTATTACCAAAACAAAATTATATGTATAATTTTTTCTGTCTAAAAATTACTTTTTGCGAATACTGTGCACATTGAGCAGCTTCCGCTACGCCCAGCATCATAAAAAACATAGCACCCACGGTCAAAACCACCAATAACCAATTATATTTCATAATTGTTGGTTTTTATAACACTATACCTATTTTTTGTACAAAGTAGACGATTATTAATTTATTTTAAAGAGTTTTAGAGACTTTTTGGCAGTGATTTTAATACAATACTCACTTGTTTAAATTTTGTAAATATTTTCTTATATTATATTTAGGACGATGCGGACAGTACGAAGAGACTCTAAAAACTGACTATATGACTAATAAAGTCAGTGACTGAATGAGATATTAATTTTTTCTACACCTATATATATATGTATTTTAGAGTCTCCAACTCTATAATCTCGGTGAATAAAATAAAATAAATTATTTTAAGGTCATTCATAGCATTAATATCATTATAAACAGAGAACAACAATCTTTCTTATCGTTTTTAAAAAATAAAATTGAGGCTAAAGTGTAAAATAAATACTGCTCCTATATATATACACTCATGATTATAAAAATTTATCTTTATTCAATTTAGAACATAAAATTTAATATAAACAAAAAAAGACACAATTTTTATTCAAAAAAATCTGAGACATCCTCTTCATAATTCCAAATTAAGACTGAGAATTTACGAATAAGCGACTAGATGAGATGGTTTCGCAGAGATTTAGCAAACTAATACTAAATTTTATTAACCACCCGGTATAAAAATGGCGGATGTTGCACGAATGCGTGTCTAGAGGGCCTTTCTCCAGTGGAATATGCCAGCGTGTTTTTATTTACGGCCACTGGGACAGTTTTTAATTTGCCTCCACGCTGTATATAGCGGGGTACAGGGGGCTGGGGGAGGGGGACAGGTCTCCAGGGTATGCGAGGGTACATATACAACAGCCGAGACAGTCCTACGCTCATCGTCTCTCCTGATGGCAGGAGGCAAAGGGGATGATGGCACTTGTATATATATATGCCTTGGTCCTTTCGCGCGCTCTTTAAGGAGTTTTGGCCCTGTTAGGGCACCGTGGGAGGAGGCGGACGGGGCGTTTCTGTGGTCTTCGCCCGGGGGGCGGGCACGGACCCGCTAATAAATCCTTAATTATAATTGCGCGGCGCGTGACGGGAATAACTCTCTGATTTAATTACTGATCGACGGCTATTCCGACCCATTATTGATCGTATTTCGCCCTTCTGTTGCAAAGGGGTAGGTGGGTTAAAGTTTAATGGTTGTTACCTGTATAAATGTAAATTATTTTTGATGAAATAACGGATTTTTTGAATTTGATGATCGTTTTTTTTGTTTGATAAATACGTCGGTGATTTTTTATCACTACGAAGAATTTTGATCTCTGTCAAAATGTCCTGATGGTGGTATGGTTGCGTTAATTACGGTTCCCGCGACTATTTTTTGTCTCTTTTTTTTGGTGAGAGAGAGAAAATAATTATAATAATTAGGGGACACGCCTACTTGCCGTGTGCGAGATGGATGGACGGCGCGGACGGATTTTTTTGGTATTGGACCAGTATATACACGCGGTTCACCGTAAACGTGATGGACAGAGACAAAGAAGGGTGAGCAGCACTTGAGGGAACGCACCTTTATATATATACTGATGTCTCTGGTAAGACAAAGAGCTGCTATGTTAGATATATCCTTCCAAGACTCGCCACGGCAATATCTCGTGTGCCTCAATCCCCGTCAGTTCCAATTGCGCAAACTAATGTACCTAATCGCACACTGGCGCAGCCAGAGAGCAGTCATTATATTTACTCCAGATAATTAAGGCTGCTCAGATATACTGGATTTATTTTTTTTATTTTCACTCTCAACGTGAGTACAAATCCACGAAAATTTGAAATTTTGAATAATTAAGTGTTTAACTTGTATGTAAATTATAGTAATTTTTGTAAATATTATTTTAATTTAATTATTAGACAGAAAATTGATAATAAGTGAGAGAAAGACATTTTTTTATCGACAAAATATACATTTTATTTGAATTTTTTAAAAATTTGTATTTTTTTTAGTTGGATAACATATGTTAAGTCAGACAAAAAAAGTGATTTATCGTTTTTTGAGTTAAATTCGTTTTATCTAAAAGTTTTTCAATGTTTGATGACGGAAAAGAAATTTTTTGTTATTAAATTTTCAAAATATTATGACTCCTTGGAAATCTTGACTTTTTTGTTAATTTTTCGATTTTCTGTCGATAACTTGGTAACTAAGCGAAATAGGGAAAAATATTATCAGAGTCGAATGAATTATCATTTGATTTCCTACAAAAAATGTGGAATACATTTTTTTGATACTTTGGTTTATTTTCGAGATATTGTGAAAAATGAAAATTTCAAAAAATCGATCATTCTTCAAAAACTAAGGGAGATACAAAAAAGTTTGTTAAAAATTTTTTGTAGGAAATTTTATCCCCTATCATTTTTCTTCGATAACATTTTCCATTATCTCCTTTAGTTTTCGAGCTATTGTTAAAAAACCGCAAAAATCACGAAAACAGAAATTTCCAAGGGATATTAACCCCTCTGCAAAATTTCACAAAAAAATTTTTTTTAACCTCAAATACACGATCCAAAATTCATCTTAAGATATCCTAATATGTCATTTCGACACATATTAATAAATAATTCGTGATGAAATACAAAAATTCGAGTACAAACAATAAAAACTCTCGGTACACTAGATCGGCAAAAGCAGGAGGGGATGAAAGGGGACCTACGGGGGTCCGAAACCGTCTGTCATCTCCCAACGACTAATGGTTGCTTCACGCTGCTTCATTATATTTTCTAAATGTAAATTCATACATGGGACCCGGGCCCGTCCTCTGGCGCGCGGTCTGGCAACGAAAAAGGCCCCGGAGCGACTCACGCGGGGACCTGTAAAACCGTTTGGCGATGTATAAGAGGTTTTATAGCAGTCGCGGAGAGGGCGCACACGCCTGCGGGCCCAGTGCTGCGTCGCGGATTCCTGATAGCTCGCGCGGGCGACAGTTTATGACGGTCCGACTGCCAATTAGGCGTCCTAGCTTCCAGGAAACACTCGTGAATCTTCGTCGCCACAAGTGTCCGCGCGCTCAGATGGTAAAATTTTATCGTCTTTTATAGGCTCTCGGATATTTTTATTCTTCAGGGAAAATTAGTGTCACTTACCTATATACACTCGTCGTTGTGTCAATTGGTTCCGGGAAAAATATATACAAGACTTCCAGCGAGAGAGGACTCTGCGAGAGAATAATTGGCGATCTTCTGGCTATTATATCGGCCCCTGGTCTTTTGCAGAAGCCCATCGCTGGGCCATTGTCTCGAGAAGATTGCAACACGTTCGGGTGGCTGCTTATAATATAGGCAGACCTTAGCTCACTCTCTATATCCATCTCGCATTCGTCCATAATCAATCCCCACCCTCTCGCTTTTCTCCATTCACGATCCTCTGCAATCTTAGTCCGCTAAGAAAACCTCAATATATATTCTCCTTGCTACCGATGCGGGTATTTTTCAATCTCTTCAGCCTCGTGATTTTTTTTTTCACTATTCGGAATTAAAAAATAGTACATTGTGTGGCAAGTGCATATAAAAGCGGCGATTTGTAGACAGCATGAAATTTGTCACGAGCTAGGACTACATTTCCTGGCTGAAGAGTAAAAAAATGAGCTTTATAGGCATGTGTTGTGATAATTCTTCTAACAATCTCGTCAATTTGATTTTTTAAAAATTCCTGGCTTAAAATCCAGGGAAATATTTGTGGGGATTGTTGAGAGAACGTGTTCTACGCGATAAGGAGCCAAAAATATTATAATACAGTGGAGCATATCACACTTGTACGCGTTTGCAGACACGTCGCGGTCGCCGAGGTACTAAGGACGAAGGGCGACTCGCGAGGTTCATGAAGGGCTGATGCAGAAAACAGGCTCTCAGTCAGTTAATGGGATCGCAGATCGCGTTCTTCTCATACTCTCGTGTCTCGTCTTTCACTGCTGGACCACTCGCGCGCTCTCCCTCTTGACCGACGACAGCATCCAATGAACGACCGCAGAAAAAGTCAAGCAATTTGAGTCCGCGTTGCTTATTACCAATCGCCTGGTCGGGTCACAAATTGGTTTTTCGGGGCCTCCGTGTAGTCAAGCATCATCCTCATTCGGCCAAGGCGTTTGTGAGATAGCGAAAAACATCTTCAGACACAAGTTTGTCTCTTTTGCTTCATTTCTCACTGTTTTAATCGACTTAGGAGCCTCCAAATAAATATTGCCCAGGTCAAAAAATTGTTAATGCGCACAGACTCTCAAAAATTATCTGATTAAATTATTTGGTCCCTTTTGAAAAAATTTTATTCTGGGGATATATTCACTTTCTTTATTTTTCTTGAAATTTTTTTCTCAAGTTTTTATCATTTAATGGAGAGGTATAATTAAGTGATTAAATGCACGTAGAGCTTTCACCAGGGTTTTTTGTATAAAATAAGCGCAACTACACATTGACAAAACGTCGAGATTGACAAAACCTTCGAGGAAAGAGGTGCAGTTTATTACCCACCTGGTTTGCAAAGATGACAAACCAGCGATTGGCGGACTTATTATTGGTTATTGATCGTTTATTTATTCAAATGAATGCAGATTACCATGGTCGGTTTTCAATGCTGCGCCAGTTAGCGCGCGCAATGAATAAATTGCTACTGGTCGCTCGCGCGCCACAGCTCAGAGTACTTATATATAGGTATTATATATACCCTGCCTCTCGTGCCGCTCTCTCTGGTATATCGTCCATCGAATTTCAATAATTAATTGAACGTCCGCGACGCCGATCGTGCGTAACGCCGCTCAACTTCCTGTAATTATTTCCAGCGAAACTTATAGCCGGATGTCACACGATTCACATGCTTCGCCACCTCTCAAAAAACCATTTTTTCCACTGATAATACTTTAATCCAAAAAGACAGTTACATTACACCACCATAATCGACGTATTAAATCAGATTCGTCATACAGAAAAATCTTCGGGATTAAGTTTTTTAGACTTTGTATTAAATTGTTCCTTTTTTCTTAGATTATACACCTAACGATTATTTGTAGAATCTGCCATGTCAAACAATCACAATTTCCAAAAAAAATTGTCGACTGGTTGACGTCTTTATTTCGTTTGAGGGTTCATGCACGGCAGAATGAAAAATCTGTTGGATCCGGATTGAGAGGCTTGTTTAGAAGTTTTAGGACAGGCTAACCAATGGTTAGGACTATAGGACAGTCGATGGGAATATTGATGGTATAGACAAATGTTTCATCAAAAGGTGTTTATCGGAATGGACGTCGGAAGAATGCGTCTGTAAGGCGCAGACAATATCACCTACAAGATTGTGATTTGAGGGGTAGGAGAGTTGCTCGCCGGTGATTTGGGTGTCTAGTCCGAATTAAAGGCTTCGTATGGCTGGTTAGTCTCTTGATTTATCCTCGCATCACTCTTTTCTCGGGCCCTTTTGTTTCGGATCCATCCGCGATCACTCGATCCATGAATCCAAGAAAAAAAAGGATGGCTGGCATAATAAATGCGGTGTTTTGAGGGCCGCGACCAAGGGTCGTTCTCCCAGCCTATAAGTCCCGAGCGTTTGATGAGCCAACATTAGTTTATGAAACTTGATGGAAGACTGCTGCTGGCAAGATGACGACGTGGATGAAGTGGAGATATGGATATATACCTATTTCCAACGGCTTCTAACAAACACTGTTGTGACTTTCACGAGGTGAGGCCAGAGATTCGTCATCCACCAGCTTCTACAATCACTGCCATATTGTCCGTTAAGAAATTACATTCTCTGCGCGCGCTTCTCATGAGATGAATAATACAAATAAGCGTCTAGATACACGAAAAATTGCCCTCAATGATTCAAGTTAAAAATCATTTCTGATTCAATGGATGTAATTAAATATGATTTAGTCATGTTTTTAATACTTTTTATTAGATTAGTTGAAAGTTATTGAAATATATTGACATTTGTTCCCTGCATTTTTCACTTTTATGAGTTTAAACGTGTTTTTTTTTTGTAAAGATGAATTTTAATGTCTTATAGTTATCTCGTAGAAAATTATATGAAGACATCCTTAGGTGGATGCCATGGTACAACATCGCAAATATTCCAAAAAAACAAAATTTTAACACAAGCCATGTCCTCACAGCACTGTGCAGTATAGTCACACTAAAATATATAATAATGAAGTAATTAATTACAATTTTTATGATCAACTAAATGTATTTTTATATTTACCAATTTTAGCCAGCATATGCAAGATTTTTTTTCCTCAGTGCTCGAGGTCAGAGTGAACAAAACATTTGCTATCAATGCCAACACCACCATGCGGCTGATGCTCCCCATATTGTTAATTTTGGTTATATGAGGAATTAGTGTAAATATCAAATTTTTTGAATTATATCTCGTGATATTATCCACCTTTTCAGTTTTTCTTTTACTATAGTAATGGATTGGAGACACACGTCTGATCACTGGAGAATTTCAAGAGGGACTGACTCTTCCGCTGACGAACATCCAAAAGGCCCTTTGTGCTCGTTGCAGAGAGGATAAAGGGTCTAGCACGTTTAAGGTTGCTTGGAAGAAAATGCGATATGGTTACAGATAGCTGAATTTTTTATATTGTATTAATTTTATAAACATCTATGTGTGTACAAAATTTAAGATCGCTGTAGCGTTTAGTTTTAGAGAAAAAAATTCTTAAAGTCACCGATTTCACAGGAGGTTTAACACAGAGTCTTATGGCAGGTTCGGATCGCGCGCTAGTTCAAATCGTTATAACTCGAGTTCAAATGGTGATGCCCTTTTGAAAAACGAGTATGACAGACCTAGATATATTTTTAAACAGTGGGCCAAAACAAGGAAATGGTAAGGGTCTATTTATGGAGTTATTTGTAAAAACGTTACGCCAAAACACGCATGTTTAACTCTCACTGCTGTATTGTGGCGGACGCTTGGCAACAGCGCGACCAGTATGACGTAGAAATAACTATTTGTAAAAACGTTACGCCAAAACACGCATGTTTAACTCTCACTGCTGTATTGTGGCGGACGCTTGGCAACAGCGCGACCAGTATGACGTAGAAATAACCCGGGATTAATTCAAACGGATTATCGAATTCACCGGTGGCATGCATAGTATCATTTTTGGACGCTTGGCAACAGCGCGACCAGTATGACGTAGAAATAACCCGGGATTAATTCAAACGGATTATCGAATTCACCGGTGGCATGCATAGTATCATTTTAATAAACAATCTTCGTACATACTAAAAAAAGTTTGAAACAGGGTAGAGTATATAAAACAAGTATAGAAACGTTTTGATGCGTTTGTCGCGCACTT